>CALYLW010000132.1:921964-1130773 GCA_944989445.1 Ampullaceana balthica | reverse complement strand
GGGGCGTGATATAATTTTGAAAAATTCGTAATTACTTGATTTTTTCCCGCTGTACAAATTGACGCACAGGCAGTTTTGGGGTGTAAAAAGGGCAGATGTTTTGTTTCATAAAGCAAGGTGTGCTGTCTTTTATAGGCATGGGTTTGGATGTTACTATTAATAGTAAGCTAGTACAACGGTCGAGGCTGTTCAGGACGAAGGAGATTCAGCCGTTTCTTAATATCTAGGAGTTCGGATGGGCGGGGAAGGTGTGGGCTGTGACCAATTAAGGTACGCACGGTGAAGGCGAACAAAAATCGGGCTACGGAGACACTGACCTGTTTAACTTTTGTACCTGATCTATACAGTCTTTTTTTTAAAACATCTGGGGCTATGCATTAGTTGTTGTGAGACGCAGAGGCGAGGGCGTCAATGGAGGTGTGCTGGTGGTGCACTAGACAGCACTAGCTGCACACTCTCCTACAAGGGGTAAACACAAATCTAAAATTAAGTTTGTTCCGTGTATTTGGGTCCCTGGAAGACTCGCAGGAGATCCTAATGGTTTAGTCGATGAGGGGTTAGGTGGACATATTGAGCTTAGAGTATACATCTATATATATATATAGATCACTATATCTATATATATCATATATTTATGTGAGAGTGATGTGTGTGTGTGATGTGTAGTGTGTGTGTGTGTGATCGAGTGTGTGAGTGAGTGTGTGTGTGTGTCGTGTATGTCCCGTGTGTGTTTAGATACTTACAAATGCTTAGTGTGTTACGGTATTATAATGTGCGATTTTCAGTTTCAGTTACTTTCTATTTAGTCAAGACGTTATGCGTCTACACACACAGACGCATAGTATTTTAAAAGATAAATTATTTTCGTAAACATTCAGATAATACAGCGCAATTATTGACAACCTTCTATTTCATAACATCACCATGCTCGAATAGATTTCATCACATATCACGTATTGTGAGATTATCTTTATACTGTACACGTGTAGTAGTTTTCCTTTATGAATTTGAATTTTTAAATGCCATAACAGTTTTATATACAACGAATTATTAATAAATTTCAAAGACATTTTTCTACAATGTTTCAAAAAAATTTAGACGTTGGCTCCAATAATCTATGACTACTATTAAATATTCTGCCTATAATTTATACCGCCCCATTTCTACAATGTGTTCTAAACTAATATTTATGACATTATGGACTGGGACAGACCAATCTAGGTTGTGTCCTTTAGAGATTATAATAATTAGAGTATAAATTGTTATTATCCGTTAACAATAGTTTACAAAGTCTTTAAATGGTACACTTTGATTTTTACTATTTATATTTGCTAGTATTCTAAAATTTTAGTAAAGCTGTTGGAGATAAAAAAGAAGAGTATTACTCAAGGAATCACACACTTAGGTTTTTATTTACTTCAGTAGGTATAAAATACTACTCGGATAACCAATTAAAGCTACAATTGCATATTCGCATAGTGAGAAAATATTCTTTAATAAAAAATTGTGAATTTTTCATTACAAAAACTAGTTCATGTATTGCAAAAAATTTATCTTTCAAATTATTATAAATAAAAAATTATTAACAAATTATGTAAACATACATACATACATACATACATACACACACACACACACCCTGAAAATCATCAAAATTTTATGTTCAAATCCAAACATAAGACTCGATTATTTTTGCACTTGATTCCGAAATTTGAAATTGTCATTATTTAATTTATTATTTTTAACTTTTTAGTATAGTCCAATTGGGAGAATCTTTGACTATTATTTCAAATTACCCACAGGGCAGAGGTTAAAATAACCATATAATGATTATGTAAAATATTAGATTGAAAAATAAGAGTGATCACGAGAGCCGATAAAAAAAACTGCACAGTAACTGTATCAAGTACAAGGAAAGATAAAGCTAGTTAGTAAGTTCATTATTACCGTCATCGAATCACAATGCTACAGGCTCCCTTGACATTGCCCCTGGCTGGTGAAAGCTTATCTACGACAATTCTGTAGTCAAGGGAAAGATAATTGACTATTGTATCAGACAGTAGTCTCGGTGAGAAACGATGGGCTGAGAAATTTGTGTTTATAATTTTTTAAATATTGTTTAACAGGAAAATAAAGAATAATAGTATTTGTGTCTTTGGTTTTTTAATTGCATTTTTTATGAATTAACTTGAAGAATTGTACATAATATTGCTTTTTATTAAAAATTTATATTTCTCATAATGCATTGTTCCTCGTCTATTTCAAATAGTGATTGAGAACATAAAAGCGAACAACAAACGGAGATTAACAAAATGTAATTATTTTTTTCATTCTGGTAGTGTTTGTAATAGATCCTTATATAATTATTTTTTTAAATTAAATACATCTGGTCCCAATGAGACTAATTCCTTGATTAAATTATGGACACTCTAATATTGTGGTATCCGATGACTTCCCTGTGCTTTGTAAATAAATACATTGAGGATTTTTAATCCTCTTTTCGTTGTTATGAAATAAACTGAATTCTGGTATTGTATACTTTATTCAGCACACACATGACGTGTCGGAAAACGTCTTCATAAATTGTTAAAACAGGACTCAAGATAACTTTACATAACTTTACGTAGCTTACATAACATTACATAGCTTACATACTTTACATAGCTTACATAACTTTACATAGCTTACATAACTTTACATAGCTTACATAACTTTACATAGCTTACATAACTTTACATAGCTTACATAACTTTACATAGCTTATATAACATTACATAGCTTACATAACTTTACATAGCTTACATAACTTTGCATAGCTTACATAACTTTACATAGCTTACATAACTTTACATAGCTTACATAACTTTACATAGCTTACATAACTTTACATAGCTTACATACATTTTCAAAGCTTACATAACATTACATAGCTTACATAACTTTACATAGCTTACATAACTATTCATAGCTTACATAACTTTATATAGCTTACATAACTTTACATAGCTTACATAACATTACATAGCTAATATAACTTTACATAGCTTACATAACTTTACATAGCTTACATAACTTTACATAGCTTATATAACATTACATAGCTAATATAACTTTACATAGCTTACATAACTTTATATAGCTTACATAACTTTACATAGCTTACATAACATTACATAGCTAATATAACTTTACATAGCTTACATAACTTTACATAGCTTATATAACTTTACATACTTACATAACTTTACGTAGCTTACATAACTTTACATAGCTTACATAACTTTACATAGCTTACATAACTTTACATAGCTTACATAACATTACATAGCTTACATAACTTTATATAGCTTACATAACTTTACATAGCTTTCATAACTTTACATAGCTTACATAACTTTACATAGCTTACATAACTTTACATAGCTTACATAACATTACAAGGCTTACATAACATTACAAGGCTTACATAACTTTACATAGCTTACATAACTTTACGTAGCTTACCTAACTTTACGTAGCTTAAAGACTTTCGGGTCTGGTGGTTGTCTTTTTCGCACTTATTTTCCTACAAACTATTTTATGGTGTTATTACTGCTGGTAGCAGTCAAGATCAAATAATTACACTTCAGTTTATTTACTCAACTTTAAAACCCGATTAGAACCAAGGCAAGATATGGGTGGAGATTTTTATTACTTTCACGGCGTCTGTGAAGTTACTTAATCAATCAAAGAAAAAAGTCTTTATTAGACTTTGCCAGGGAATCGTTCTTTATTTAATTAACGTTCCAAGTACGACCCTAAGAGTTCATGACCCCTGCTGAGTTGACAAATTGGGTGATAAATCTACTCTCAATAGCGGATGTCAAATTACTCTGGTCGGTGGGAATCTTCTAAGTGCGATTAGATCAAGTGACAAGCAACATTCCCGATAAGCAACAAAGTTTCATTTCCAATAATCACGGTGTGACCTTCAAAATTTATTTACTTAACCCTCGCGCGGAATTCTCGCTCATTGATCTCTTGTGTTAATGCTCTATTTGAACAGTGAATTAATTAACGTAAGTGTTTCTGTTGGGATGCGTTCGAGAGTAAGGTTTGAAATAATTATTGTCATAAGTAATTGGAAGTTTTTCTCGTCTCGGGTGTTTATTTACGGATCGAAAGCGGCAGTTAAATGAGGAAGAACTTCCAACAAACAGGAAATAACAATATCTAATTATAAGACTTCATTAAAAACAGATAATTAATTTAATTTTTTAACGGTGTCTATTTATTTTTAAAATTAAAACATCAAACAAACTTTGGCTCACAAAAAATAAATGTAAAATCAGTTGATGTTATTGTGTCCACTGAATAAACAACCTAAAGACAAGCTGACGCCAATGAGTTGGTTACCATGAATGTTGGCAAGCGTTGTTAAAGATATAATTATTCGATGACGCAATCGCAGTTCATTCCCACACCACAAAAACAAGATGACGTTCTCCTATAACTGTATCACGTTATTTCTCATGAACCGGTTCGTCATTTAAAAATGGGAAAGTTATTGAGTCAATTACAATGTATAATCAATTAAACATATTTAACTTTTTAAACTAAAAAAAACACATAAGCTTGCCTCGGCCTTCGCCTGTTTGTGTTAGTTAGATAATAATCATGTTCGGTTGTTTGTGTTAGTTAGATAATAATCATGTTCAGATGTTTGTGTTAGTTAGATAATAATCATGTTCAGTTGTTTGTGTTAGTTAGATAATAATCATGTTCAGTTGTTTGTATTAGTTAGATAATAATCATGTTCAGATGTTTGTGTTAGTTAGATAATAATCATGTTCAGATGTTTGTGTTAGTTAGATAATAATCATGTTCAGTTGTTTGTGTTAGTTAGATAATCATGTTCAGTTGTTTGTGTTAGTTAGATAATCATGTTCAGATGTTTGTGTTAGTTAGATAATCATGTTCAGATGTTTGTGTTAGTTAGATAATAATCATGTTCAGTTGTTTGTGTTAGTTAGATAATAATCATGTTCAGATGTTTGTGTTAGTTAGATAATAATCATGTTCAGATGTTTGTGTTAGTTAGATAATCATGTTCAGATGTTTGTGTTAGTTAGATAATAATCATGTTCAGATGTTTGTGTTAGTTAGATAATCATGTTCAGATGTTTGTGTTAGTTAGATAATCATGTTCAGTTGTTTGTGTTAGTTAGATAATCATGTTCGGTTGTTTGTGTTAGTTAGATAATCATGTTCAGTTGCTTGTTAGATAATCATGTTCGGTTGTTTGTGTTAGTTAGATAATCATGTTCAGTTGTTTGTGTTAGTTAGATAATAATCATGTTCAGTTGTTTGTGTTAGTTAGATAATCATGTTCAGTTGTTTGTAATAGTTAGATAATAATCATGTTCAGATGTTTGTGTTAGTTAGATAATCATGTTCAGTTGTTTGTGTTAGTTAGATAATCATGTTCAGTTGTTTGTGTTAGTTAGATAATCATGTTCAGATGTTTGTGTTAGTTAGATAATCATGTTCAGATGTTTGTGTTAGTTAGATAATCATGTTCAGTTGTTTGTGTTAGTTAGATAATCATGTTCAGTTGTTTGTGTTAGTTAGATAATCATGTTCAGTTGTTTGTGTTAGTTAGATAATCATGTTCAGTTCTTTTTGTTAGTTAGATAATAATCATGTTCAGTTGTTTGTGTTAGTTAGATAATCATGTTCAGTTGTTTGTGTTAGTTAGATAATCATGTTCCGATGTTTGTGTTAGTTAGATAATAATCATGTTCAGATGTTTGTGTTAGTTAGATAATCATGTTCAGTTGTTTGTGTTAGTTAGATAATCATGTTCAGTTGTTTGTGTTAGTTAGATAATCATGTTCAATTGTTTGTGTTAGTTAGATAATAATCATGTTCAGTTGTTTGTGTTAGTTAGATAATCATGTTCAGTTGTTTGTGTTAGTTAGATAATCATGTTCAGTTGTTTGTGTTAGTTAGATAATAATCATGTTCAGTTGTTTGTGTTAGTTAGATAATCATGTTCAGTTGTTTGTGTTAGTTAGATAATCATGTTCAGTTGTTTGTGTTAGTTAGATAATAATCATGTTCAGTTGTTTGTGTTAGTTAGATAATCATGTTCAGTTGTTTGTGTTAGTTAGATAATAATCATGTTCAGTTGTTTGTGTTAGTTAGATAATCATGTTCAGTTGTTTGTGTTAGTTAGATAATCATGTTCAGTTGTTTGTGTTAGTTAGATAATAATCATGTTCAGATGTTTGTGTTAGTTAGATAATCATGTTCAGTTGTTTGTGTTAGTTAGATAATCATGTTCAGTTGTTTGTGTTAGTTAGATAATAATCATGTTCAGTTGTTTGTGTTAGTTAGATAATAATCATGTTCAGTTGTTTGTGTTAGTTAGATAATAATCATGTTCAGTTGTTTGTGTTAGTTAGATAATAATCATGTTCAGTTGTTTGTGTTAGTTAGATAATAATCATGTTCAGTTGTTTGTGTTAGTTAGATAATAATCATGTTCAGTTGTTTGTGTTAGTTAGATAATAATCATGTTCAGTTGTTTGTGTTAGTTAGATAATAATCATGTTCAGTTGTTTGTGTTAGTTAGATAATTATGTTCAGTTGTTTGTGTTAGTTAGATAATCATGTTCAGTTGTTTGTGTTAGTTAGATAATCATGTTCAGTTGTTTGTGTTAGTTAGATAATCATGTTCAGTTGTTTGTGTTAGTTAGATAATAATCATGTTCAGATGTTTGTGTTAGTTAGATAATCATGTTCAGTTGTTTGTGTTAGTTAGATAATAATCATGTTCAGTTCTTTTTGTTAGTTAGAAAATAATCATGTTCAGATGTTTGTGTTAGTTAGATAATAATCATGTTCAGATGCTTGTGTTAGTTAGATAATAATCATGTTCAGATGTTTGTGTTAGTTAGATAATAATCATGTTCAGATGTTTGTGTTAGTTAGATAATAATCATGTTCAGATGTTTGTGTTAGTTAGATAATAATCATGTTCAGATGTTTGTGTTAGTTAGATAATCATGTTCAGTTGTTTGTGTTAGTTAGATAATAATCATGTTCAGATGCTTGTGTTAGTTAGATAATAATCATGTTCAGATGTTTGTGTTAGTTAGATAATAATCATGTTCAGATGTTTGTGTTAGTTAGATAATAATCATGTTCAGATGCTTGTGTTAGTTAGATAATAATCATGTTCAGATGTTTGTGTTAGTTAGATAATAATCATGTTCAGATGTTTGTGTTAGTTAGATAATAATCATGTTCAGATGCTTGTGTTAGTTAGATAATAATCATGTTCAGTTGTTTGTGTTAGTTAGATAATCATGTTCAGTTGTTTGTGTTAGTTAGATAATCATGTTCAGTTGTTTGTGTTAGTTAGATAATCATGTTCAGTTGCTTGTTAGATAATCATGTTCAGTTGTTTTGGTTAGTTAGATAATCATGTTAAGTTGTTTGAAATTGGGTTGAAGTAAACTGGTGAGGTTTATAAATTTTCAAAAAGCAACCCAATTATATACCGTATATAGTTACATACTCATTCCATAGCCTCGTTGGTTCATAAGCCGGCCCCTCCCCTCCCACTTTTGGAAGAGAAAAGTATTAGAAGTGTATAACCCGCTCGCAAGCCGACCCCCAAAAAATAATAGGACAGCTTAAACAAAATGGTACTTTTTTTTTAAACTACAAGATAAATCGGTCATTGTGATTGTTTACTTAGTACTGCCTATCTTTGTCTTTGCGCTCTTTTTTAGGCTGGAGTTACCGGTATTTAAAAAAATTTCTCTGGTAAACAGTGACGTAAGCGCGTACATAAAAATTCGTTGTTGAAAACAAAATTTGTAAAACAATTTATTAAAACGTTCACAAAAATAAATAAATGATTAAATAAGGTAAGTGCAGATGTTTAACAATATATTATAGCTTCTAGTAGATCAGGCGAATCTTGTAGAATGTAAAAAAGGGCCTTGATGATCTACAATGCTACAATAACAACACCGATATTCAATATCCATGCAAGAAATACGTTAATGAACCGCTCGAAAGCCGACCCATCAACTTTTCCCCCTAGATTTTGTCCAAAAAAGGTCGGCTTGCGAACGAGTATATACGGTAGTTATATGGTTGGCTTTCCATATACGGTAGTTATATGGTTGGCTTTCCATATACGGTAGTTATATGGTTGGCTTTCCATATACGGTAGTTATATGGTTGGCTTTCCATATTCGGTAGTTATATGGTTGGCTTTCCATATACGGTAGTTATATGGTTGGCTTTCCATATACGGTAGTTATATAATATCAGAATAAAATTATACTTCAACGTTGAACAATTTCTTTCCTCTAATATTTACCTGGCTAATCTATGACAAAAACAACGTTAATGAAAGGGGCCGTCCATAAAGTACGTCACGCTACAGAGGGGGGAGGGGGTGTAAGAAAGTGTGACAGTTTGTGACGGGGGGGGGAGTGGGGGTCCGGCCATGTGTGACGTAACAGTGTTTAATATTAAATTTTAAATATTTTGTTAATAAAAAAACTAAATTTTGTTCGAAAGTGTGACGTACGTTTGGGGGGGGGTCAAGATTTGTGACAGTTTGTGACAGGGGGAGGGGGAGTTAAAAATGGTCAAAATTAGCGTGCCATACTTTATGGACGGCCCCAAAGCTGAAATTGTAACCGCTAGCAAAGTATTCTGCTCTTTATTCTCTAACAGATATATTTTTAAAAATTACACGAAACCATCCCATAGAAGACTTTCGTGAGTTTTAAAGAACAAACTTTAGCAACTGTCAAGAGTGTTTTTCATAAGGGTATAAACAAACAGAAATAAAATCACAAGGAAATGACAGGGTCCACTGCATGGTATAATGTCATCCTGGTGCAAGGGTATACTACAGAGGAGGGCAGTCATCTCGGCCAGACATCATATCAAATGATAATACTTTGTGTTTATGTGTTCGTGCCTCTTCGTTGCTACACGTGTGTCATGATAGCAGTTGTGTCGGACATTGTTTCAACTGTCTACTGTGCAATGGTATGACGTCAATTGATGGTCTAGCTGCTTCATTCTATGACTAGAGTCAAATAGATTGTTTCAACTGTCTACTGTGCAATGGTATGACGGCAATTGATGGTCTAGCTGCTTCATTCTATGACTAGAGTCAAATAGATTGTTTGAAAAGTTTTCCGTGCTATTTCAAGGCGATTTTAGGTACACAAATTAATGTTTGCACCTTGATGACTCGTGTTTGAGTTGGTATGTGGGCCTTATGTAGAAGGTGTTAAGGATGCCCCTCACTCTCAACCAAATTTTCACTCTTCTATTAAGGAGAGCATTGTTTGTCAACTGCATTCGGTGTTGTTTTTTTCCCCGCGAAATTGAGAAGACAAACAACATTACCCACCTTGTTTAAAATGCGTCAAGTTTTTGTTAGGGAGTATCTGATCAAGCATCAACTTATTAAAAAGCTATAGACTCTCTATTGACGAACTCAGACCATCAAACACACGTTTCCAAAGAGTCTCCCCTATCCGAATCCGTGTGAAGGCAAGGGTTTGTTCCCGGGGCCTAGGGCGTCCCTGAGTCACCCCGCTCCGAATGGGTACCTAACACTACATGTTGTTAGGCGGCTGGGTAATGCGTGGAACCCACAAAGCCGTGGCATGTGAATGCTGCATCACTTGCCAACAGATCATCTGTCATGGTCTGTGGACGCAACTATCTTCTACATAGAAGGAGCGTCTGTATAGATAAGATAAGAAGATATTATTTTCTGTGCTCATCTGATGTTGACGATGAAAAGAACCCACTCTTACATCTGATTGACTGTTTAAAAACAAACATAAAATATTTGTTTTAAGTTTGAAACTTCATGATGTGCATATAATTATCGTTCCTAGTGCGTTGGAGTAAATTGGTTCAACTGCCTTGAAATGTTTACACACATCTATGTTGACTAGATGTGTTGATGTGAAAAAACGTTGATTTTTTAACAACTGCGATGAATTGTTTATATGTTGTAGTTAGGATATGAATATTTCACATTAAATGCATTGATATGTGTGTTGAAATTTATATAAAAAAATGTTGTGTCTAGCACTGTGCGCCCAGTTGCTTCCTGGGGTACAGGGCCAAATAAATTATCAATTTATTAGTAGTGTTATTGAGTTTGAGAAGATACTTTCTGATTATTTCATTCCACCAGAAAAATTGATGATTTAAAAATATCTCCTTTCGAATTGTTTAAGCTCGTTGTATTGTTTTGAGTTTCACCTCACCTACCCGTAGGTGTGTCTGCCAAGAATACAAGAATATTTCAGCGACATCAAACAACATGTTCAGTCCAACACGTGTTCCCGGTGATCACATGAGTAAGGTGTTCGCTTTCTCATCATACAAGACGTATTATTGATAGCCTGTAGGGTATTAAACTATGATATCTGAAGTACCTGGCCATGATATCTGAAGTACCTGGCCATGATATCTCAAGTACCTGGCCATGATATCTGAAGTACCTGGCCATGATATCTGAAGTACCTGGCCATGATATCTCAAGTACCTGGCCATGATATCTGAAGTACCTGGCCATGATATCTGAAGTACCTGGCCATGATATCTGAAGTACCTGGCCATGATATCTGAAGTACCTGGCCATGATATCTGAAGTACCTGGCCATGATATCTGAAGTACCTGGCCATGATATCTGAAGTAGCTGGCCATGATATCTGAAGTACCTGGCCATGATATCTGAAGTACATGGCCATGATATCTGAAGTACATGGCCATGATATCTGAAGTACCTGGCCATGATATCTGAAGTACCTGGCCATGATATCTGAAGTACCTGGCCATGATATCTGAAGTACCTGGCCATGATATCTGAAGTACCTGGCAACCGATTTCACTTCTCATCACATTTCCAGTGTGGGAACATTTTGTCTTCAACATCCCTAGGACGAACCTTCTTATCATCTGGGGTCTTGTACTGATCTCACCAAACTCCGTTAAGGATATTTGACTTTCATCCCCAACAACAAGGACATATTACATGTTTAAGTTCTCTTGGCTGCTGTTTGCAACCTAACCAGCGTGCCGCCCTACAGGACAGACTCTCATCTCATCAGATTAAAGAAAAGTCAGCATGAGATAACATGCTTTGTCTTAAAAACTGACATTGACACCAATAAAATTATATTTTGTACAGTTATGCATACACAACATTTGGAGAAATTGATTTTGTTTTAGTGAAAAACTAATCTATTCCGTGGTGTTGATTTTTTTCCCCTTTTTATTTATTTATTTATTTTGTATTATTATTCTTTTACGTATTTTTATTAATTATTAGCTATTTTTTATTGTTTATTTATTTTTAGGTGAATTTAAATTTACAAAAAAATTAAGAAGATGTCTGTTAAAGCGCACCCCATAATACACAAATAAAAAATTTTTATTTTGCACACTATTTAGATATCACATTTCATATGGACCATTTTCCTTTTTATAATTCAACAAATTTATATATTATTCAATTATTTTCATATTCTTAATATATTTAAATGCTTATTTGAAATACAAGTTAAAAATAAATTAAAATATGTATAACAATAATGAAAATATAAATATGCATTTATTTTAATATTTATTCGATAGTAGAAATAGAAATTCTTAAAATATATATAAAATATACTTATATGATATATGATATATGATTTGTATAATGTTTTTATAAATATTTGTAGCCCTTTTACTTTGACGGGTAATAAAAAACTTCAAATTTCTTTGTTGTCATTATGAAATAAATGTATGTGTCATAGCGCCTTTTCTACTCTGGTTACATAATCATTCTGGTTCCATAAGTCATAAGGAAACACGACTTTAATATTGTTTTCTAAGTGTAATAAAAATCAATTATTACCGTTAAAACTATTTATTTCACTTTTTAATCATTAGATTGATTAAAAACTATATTGCATTTAAAAAATCTAACTAACTATAGACCCATTCATCAAAGAAAACATAGATAAAAAAAAAGAACAAATTCAAAAAAGAGCTGCCACATTCATTACTAGAGACTATTCAAAACTGACAAGAGTAACGCCATTAGTTAAATCATTAAGACTTCTAACACTATCAGATACAAGAACAAGTGCAAGGTAAAAATAATACATAAGGCAATTAATTCTAACTTGGAAATACAACACAAATATAATCTAATACAGCCGTCAGACAGACTTAGGGATAAAACCATTTTTCTTATTCCGTATGCAAGAACAAAGACACAAATTCTTGTTCTTTCCGTCTGGAATTCGGGCATGGATTGAGTTGCTTGATGAACGCAGGAAAACAAACACTCTATCAACATTAAAAACTCTTATTTGACCAAGCAAAAATATACATAAGCGTAGAACGCAATAATCTTCTTTAGAGAAGGCGCGTCTTTAATATATAAGGTAAGGTAAGGTAAGGTAAGGTAAGGTAAGATAAGATAAGATAAGATAAGATAAGATAAGATTAAAAAAATAAGATAAGATAAGATAAGATAAAGACATAATCCAATCGCAAGTGTTGAGAAGATTGTGATTGCATTATTTTCATTTTATTGTATTGTTTGTTATTAAATTAGTCTGTTTATTTATTTAGCAGAGGTTCAATGAGCAGTTCGTATCAAACAGTATTCCATCTTGAATAAGTATGTAATATGTACGTTGTTCATACCTTTTTAGAATACCTTACAAACGAACCTGTTTGGCCAATAAATAACGTGTAGGTTTTTTTTCCTTTCATTGCTGTTAGTTATTAAGTCCACTGATTTCTTCTTTAAATTTTTATTATTTTTTTAAATTATAAAGTTTTAATCTCAAAATTCCAATTTTTTTGTATGCCGAAAAAGTATTGAGTTGTAACTTTTTAGGTTTGGGGCAACAGAGAGACCAGAAAAAAGTATCCAAGTTTACGTAGGCTGGTAAAAAAAGAATCAAGTCTATATAAAGCTGAAACAAACATTCGTATGAACATGTTTACGTCTGTTACTATTAGTTGCGTTAATTTCTTTCAGATGAGATCTGATAACACTTGTCTTTGTTCGACGCATGTCATTTCTTAGCTTATATATTACAGGCCTTCCTTCTATACAGAAGATTATTACTGGAAAAAACAGTACAAAAGTCCTCAGATAAGCAGATGCGTGACTTTAGTTACCGGATATTATACATGGTCTATTTTATTAGCTCATGGCAATGGCCTTGTTTTTCTGCTAGGAAAATCTATAGAATAATTGATCATTATGAAATGTTTAAAATAGTAGTACAAGCTGTACACCCGTACATGCCTAAAATGGGTTAGGGAATACTCATATACTAGTGGGGGGGGGGTTCTCTTCAATAATTGTTTATATTAGTTCGAAGTTTAAGCAGTTTTTAAATTTAAAATCACTAACGATGATATTACACAATCAAATTTTTTCATTAGATTTTTGTCGTCGATTTTCTTTCACATAACAGCACATCAATGTTCTCTTTAAGCTGCGCGGCTGCGTGGCCGCGAAGACATCAGACCGACGCCATGCAGCAGTTTAGAATTACCTAGCAGTAAATTTGGTAAAATTTTGCACAAAAAATAGATCCTCTGCAACTTAAACACGAGATTTTTTACTTTGCACATGAACCAAGAAACAATAGCTGAAATATTGCAGCACATAATTTCATAAGCTTTTTGTAATCAATACTAACATTAGTAAACAATAGAACTACATGGAATTTCGCCTTTATTTCATCTCATTGTGTTTTGTACTCAAAACATCTGACTATTTCAGCTTTTCTGATACATATAAAGTCGTTAACATTCATGAGTCGGTTAATTATTTAAGATGAGACCGCTGGCCAGTTAACATTTAAGAGTGGGTCGTACATGGCCCACAGGCCAGACTTTGGACACTCCTGACTGTGAAATCACTTGCTAAACTATTAAATCCAGTTGTCTTCGTTCTTATCAGTTACAAATTTGTGTGTTCATTTTAGTGTAACAGCTTCATTGGTGTTACTTTGAGTGGCGTAACAACGACTTGGCATCGGGACAGTTGCCAAGGGCGCCGAGGGCTAATCCTTCAATAATCAATGTATTCTGCATAATTTTTGTAATTTCCCTATTTCTCAAGGGCGCCAAAAAAGAATTAGCCAAGGGCGCGGAAAACGCAGTTACGCTTCTGGTTGCTTTTATTTTGATCATTATGTCCAAACATGTTAAATGTGTTTATATTTCTCCCTTTACAATACAAACCATTTTTATACTATAACTGCTGCTCTATTTCAGATGTAAATTCCTCAAGGGATCATGACGCTATCAGCTATTGTGTTTTAATTATTGTCAATGATCCAAGATACCCACTGGTTGCAAATACATCTCAATTCCTCCTCTTTTCTACAAAATATAATTTAATGCTAGTTTCAGCTAATTAACATAAGTTTTACTTTTATAGTGATTTATTTACTTTGAATATCTTTGAAATGTAAAATGCAAGCATGTTATTAAAAACGTAAATTACGAAATTTTACAATTAAATAATATGATTTTACAAATGAACAATATATTTAAAGGTTAAAAAAATAAGTGAATCTATTTTAAGATAAAAAAGTGTACAATTAATAATAATAAAGAATCAAAAATTGATATTTTAATAACTTTTTTTTCAAAGAAAAATCCTACTTACAATTGCATTAGTTTCATAAACAAAAATGCATTTTTTTTTCAAAATTATTTTTTTAATGAAACGTGACATCAAAACACAAACTCAAAATTAACCGTCAAAACTTTTACACTCTTCAATCACAACCTCTTTGGGAATGGAAACAGCTACAGTTGCTGCACATCAAAATGTACTCTCTTGTCCTTTGCTGGCCACGTGAAGTTTTCTGTTCATCTGTTCACGACTCGGCTTCTTTTAATTCACTGCAGGGAGTGTTTAGGGAGTCAAAAGGCGTGCAGTTGTTATTAAAGGTTGAAAAGAACTATAATCGAGTGGTAGACAGAGAGAGAGAGAGAGAGAGAGAGAAAGAGAGTTTAAAGGACAACTACTAAATGAGTTATGCTTAAAAGAGAGTGACAGACAGACAGAGAGACGGAGAGAGGGAGAGAGATAGTAATCTCGATGCATTAAAACTTTTACCACTTTTATATTAACCTCCTTTCGTTTAATTCTGTCTGTCTGTCTGCAAAATTTCACATTTTCCAACGTAAAATTAAACCACTTTTGATGGTCCTAGAGATCTCAAAATTTTACTACATATAGATCTTGGATGACAATGCATTGTTTCAAAATTTCAAATCAATCGAATGTAACGTAAATAAATTAATGCATTTTAGTTTATCTCTATATAGCATCTGTATCCGTCTGCTATTGTTGACATCAACGTGCCACGGAGTTCACCCCAGCCATCGATGACCACAGTAAGGGGAGTTTAGTCAGTTTCAGACTGTAAATGTTTGTCAAGCGATGCGTTTAAAGAATTAAAATTTTCGATAAACTCTATGATTTTACAATTAGACTAAAAAAATAATAGAGGTAAAAAAAGATTTTTAAAAACCACTTTTATATAAGTGGACTAAAAGAAGAAAATAATTTAAAACTTATAAGTTTAAGTACTTTGATTTAATATGACTAAAAACATGGGGCGGGGGCTTATGAGGTTTTACATATGCAGTTCACTCATTCTCTCACTTATAGATCTCTCTTTTGCCTTATAAATTATAAATCTGTAATTTTTATATCAAACATCCACCCAACGTTTTTAGTTATATTAAATCGAAGTACTTGAACTAATAAGTTTTAAATTATTTTCTTCTTTTTAGTCCACATATAAAAACGTGGTGTTTAAAAATCCATTTTTTTAAAATCTATTTATTAGAGTATGACATCAGAGCAGAACTCTAGGATTCTTTGTACCTAGAACTCCATGTGTTAATTGCTAGCCTAGAAGAAAAATCTATGTAGTCTGAGAAGTTCAAGTAACTAAAAGAATAATTAAGATAGTTAGTTCCCAGTTTCTATTGAGTTGATGGTGTGAACATCAAAGAAATGATAATTGAAAATGATGTGGTCCATCTATTGTTTTATGTAGTCCATCTATTGTTTTATGTGGTCCATCTATTGTTTTATGTGGTCCATCTATTGTTTTATGTGGTCCATCTATTGTTTTATGTGGTCCATCTATTGTTTTATGTGGTCCATCTATTGTTTTATGTGGTCCATCTACTGTTTTATGTGGTCCATCTACTGTTTTATGTGGTCCATCTACTGCTTTATGTGGTCCATCTATTGTTTTATGTGGTCCATCTATTGTTTTATGTGGTCCATCTACTGTTTTATGTGGTCCATCTATTGTTTTATGTGGTCCATCTATTGTTTTATGGTGTCCATCTATTGTTTTATGTGGTCCATCTATTGTTTTATGTGGTCCATCTATTGTTTTGCACGAAATATTGACTTTTGATGTATTCTAGAATGACGAAGTCCTGCAGTTTAGAAGGATTTATTTCCGATTTTTAAACAAATGAAATTCTTGTCATGAAATTAAACTGAGTCTACAACCCACCTCATAAACAACTATTATTTTCACGCTACCGGGTGTAACCAATACCTCGGTTTATTTATCGTAAAGAAATATCAAAACAAACCAAAAAGACAATCATTGTGCAAGTAGTGACTTGAAATATGCAATATTTAATAACATCAACTTTGAACAGTACGAACAACCGATTTTTTTAAATCGTAGTAATAAATTGTGATCCAGCAGAGGTCTTCCCCATCGACTCGCCACACTTCCCGGAGCGCCTCGGCCATTAAGTTGGACACGTCCGACACCACCAGCATCGTCACGCAGGCCAGGTCTGCGCACGACAGCATAAAGAAGCAGATGCTGATGCTGTCTTTCAGTCCGAGTTTTAAATAGATGACGATGTTGGTTACGTTAGCGATGAAGCCGAACAGCAATATAGGCGGGATTACCACGGCGCCGTAGACGAAGAGTATGACGATCACGGTTTGCAGTGACGTAAAGTCAGGCGGGCTTGCCATCGTGACATTCGTGTCGTAGTTCATTCTTGATTCAAAAGTTCCACTTAAAATTCGTCTTCATATCACGGTTTTAAAGTTTATGATATATAGATTTATTATAGTGGAAATTTGCTGTATATATTTAATAATGACGAAACTTCTTCTTTTTATTGTAAGCACATACAAGTAAAGTTAATTATCCAAATAATTTTTTTAATCACAGAGGACACTGTAAATTAATTATTTCAGTATCATTGGATCTAGAAAAGAGCAAAATGGAGAGAGATGTAATGAAACATAATCTTTTGTTTTATTCTTT
Organism: Ampullaceana balthica; assembly: GCA_944989445.1. Classification (NCBI taxonomy): domain Eukaryota; kingdom Metazoa; phylum Mollusca; class Gastropoda; family Lymnaeidae; genus Ampullaceana; species Ampullaceana balthica. Next base: position 1,113,376 of record CALYLW010000132.1, on the reverse strand, counting down.
GGGAAAATATATTTCCAATCTTTTCAGCTATCTTACTTACTTTCTTATAAATAATTATTTTAATAAACATTAGTATATTTAAAAGACAATCAGAAATTTATTATCATTCGTCAACTTTGTTCAGATTCACAATTCAAGTCTTTTTATTCATCTGGCTGGATCTATGTTATTTATCATTGAATCTTTAACCACATCCTGTTTAGAAACAAAATCAATTAGGCACTCATCGCCATGATCGGTGACGGTTTGTGGTTTTGAATTTAAAATAAAAATTTAAGTAATTTTTATTTACCTCAAACCCTTTATAGTTGTACTGAATTAATTATTCAATCTTGCTGTACTAGGGGATTTTTTAAACTGTTTTTATCGCCTGTTATATATCTCTTTAAAACTTCGTTTCCCTGTGTGTCTGCCGGGAATTTCTTTAACTACAATAAATGCAATTTTTTTCTCGACATAACTTTTCATTGAAAAAGGAGTAACGTAAATGCCTTTACGATTCAAATCAAAGCCAAATCACATTGTAACATTCAATATATATTTGCTCTATGTATAGTCTATTGACTTTTGAAATTGTAATCTATTCTATGATATCTAATGAAAAAAATTACCTTTTTTTCCCACTAAATTTGTAAAAACACAATTTCTGACTTTCCGTTTTTTGTAGTTTAATATAATAACATTAAAACTAATGAAAAACATATCTGTTTGGAAAAGAAAAATAAATCTAGACTCTATTCAATTAATGACTTTGTATTGTGAGTTTCGCCTTTCATTGGTTGAATTTTTTAATTTCTGCACTCATTTAATTATTAGAGAGGGAAGTAGAAGTATTCACTTTTCATGTATGTTTTATACCATGTATAATATTGCAACCCAAAAAATAAATATAAATTATATGTCTGTTTAAAATTATAGATTTTATTTGAGAATAAAAAGGACTAAAACTTTTAAAATAATGCTTAGTTTACCATTATTTCTAAAATTGATCCGCAAAAAATAATAAAATCGGGACTCTTAAAATGTAACCAAAAAAAGGAAATTCTTATCAAAAATTATTCACCCCAAAAAGCAGCATTTAAAATAAATATTTACATTTTTCCAAACATTTCATTTTGAAATTTGTTTAATGATTTGATCATAATGGCACAAAAAGGCAGAAAATTACACTATTATCATGTTTAATTAACACAAACAATTTTTTTTCTATAAAAGATTGCGGGCAGAAGTTTTTTCTTGTGGTTTTCACTGATGGTTTACCTTTGACCCGCCGTGTGTAATACGACTTTTCTTTGAGAGCCGATAATGTGAATATTAAGTACTATAAAGAAACAAAAAAATTGCAAAACCAATTTTTTATACGTTTTTCTAAAAGACAGGAAAACATAACTTGAAAAGTAGAATATAACTTTACATTTTTGTTAAAGCTTATCACTTTATATCAAATAATAATATTTAAAAAGTAACCCCCAAAAAATAGGATTTTTAAAAAAAAATTTTTGAGAAGCGGTTTTAACTTTAAATTTCGACTTCATCGAAAAAATTTATTGTTCCCCGAGTTTCGATCTTCACTTCTTGTCTGTCTTTCCATAATAAAATGAGATTTTTTGCCAAATTACTCTGTCCATTATACAAATTGTGCTACATCGATTGTCATTCTTTAGCCAGAATTTTTTATGAGTGTGCAAACCTTAAAAGCATTTAGCTTTAGATCAAGATAAGTTTACTACTTTGTCTGAGTTTACATTTGAAGATGGCTGGAGTACTGACTCGCGTAATTAAGGATCTCAAAAGAAAATTTGAATAAAATTCCAAGAGTTTTAAAGCCCACTAGGAAGTTGGTGTTATATTAAATGTTAAATACTTTAACCGTTAACATTAGACATTTTATTTGCCAAATAAGCTTAATGATTTATTTTAAATTTATTTCGGTCTTTATTATGCGACATATTTCTTCCCAAAGTTTTTTTTTACAATTACTCATACATTTCTCCCACTTGCATAAGATGTATTTGTGTAGTAACTCAGCTCCAGGGACGTCGTTATGGGAGCGCGGGGGGCGTGGACCCCACCGGGTGACACCATTTCAACGGGTGACACAAAAGTGTAAAATTATGTGTGTTCCCGTTATTTGGCACGAGCGTTTTCGGAAGAGGTCTATGGAGTAAGCCATGCCACCACGAGCTACCGCACTAGGTGACACCAACGCTAGTGGCGCCTATGCTCCGCTCTATTCACTATTACTTAAAGCAGCTACAATAAAATTTAAAAAAAAGTCTTCACACCAGAAAAACTTATATCATAAGAGTCAAATTAACGAGCGTGTTTGTTTTAAACATCGACGTCATAAATATAAACAGTTGTTGAAACTGTAATAAAAGACCCAGATAAGTTTAAACAGTTCATCTATACCAGCTTTATACCTTTCAAGTGTATTTGGTATTGTTTCTATTGAAGATATAAATTATGCTTAAAATACTAGCTGAAAAATATATGAAACTTCTTAAACTTCGCATTTTAGAAATTATTTTGCATGGCGTTAAACTTAAAAAACGCTTACGACCCGGATATTGATACTGACGGGTAAAATAAGTTGTCTACCTGGAATAAAGCTTTAAAATTGTTTATAATTATGTGTTACATAATGAATCTTTTTACTAAAGATGCAATAAAGAAGTTCTTGTAGGATAACCACTGCCACCTAAATTATCTTAATTTGATAGGAATAATCTGCCAGATAATTTATGTTGTTGGATGTAATCCTAACTAGGCAGACAAATGTTTCAAGCGTAAAATTATGGTTTCGTCGATAGAAAGCCTCTGGGTTATAGAATATAGTTGAATTGTAAGATGAGAGTGTGATTTTATGGAGATGTGTTTTGTGAAGTTAAACGATAAAATGGTGTGTTGTAGAGTATATCGGTAAATCATAATAACAATCATTGCGAGACTTCGATCGGGACAATCTTCCCCCATCATCAAATTAAAAATCAATAGATAAACCGTAAACTCTAAACACAAAGGCAAGTCACCTAGAGTTTACCAATGAACATTTTGCACAAGAATACAGAAGGATGAAATTTATTAGTTTAATTTGAACCATTCTCTTATCTTTTGGATTTACCCGCAGAGCTGATAGTGGAGTAATTAAACCATTGAATGCCATACCGTAGGAGAGAGGCCTGAAATAATGTAATGAGAGCCAATATGTTAAATCTCTAGCCTAGGAACACTAGAAGATAGAAGAAAAAATAGTAAAGTAGTAAAAGGACATTTAATTCTGACTTCTATACACAGCATACCGATAATCTAATACAACCATCAGAACGGATACAAAATCTCGTTCTTCGCGTCTAAAAAGCGAGACGTGGAATAAGTTACCTTACAAAAAGCAAAACCAACCCACTAACGACATTTAAATTCAAATTAAATGCAAGACTAGACATAAACCTTAGATATGCGTCGGATGCAACAATCTTCTGTATAGATGGATCGTCTGTAATTTATAATAATAGATATATAACTTAAACTTTACAGCTATACCACCATGTTTAAGGGTTAACTAAACTAGTAGATCATTCATCTTCACCATCCTCTCATCTCACAGGTGCAGAGCATCTTTCTAACATGCCCTCAGGCCTCACAGGCAATACCACAACCATGTAGACTCCTGGCGGTTACATTTGCTAATTGGCTTATCTGTTTTGACAGTTGTCATTGACAGACAAAGAGCTTGTTTTTTCGTTTTTTATTACTAGTTCATTTTTTTAAAATTATTTGATTTCTTTTAACACAACTAAATGCAATGTAAGTTTCATCTTTGTTTCAATAATTTAAAAATTGACTTTTTTATCATAACGGTTTTAATTGTTGGATGAATACCCCCCACCCTACCCCCCACCCCCCAATGACACTAGTTTAATTCAATTAATTAATAAGAGATTGGAATTTTTTTAAGATGATTATTACAAGGGTTTATCTTATCTTATCTTATCTATACAGACGCTCCTTCTATGCAGAAGATAGTTGCGTCCACAGACCATGACAGATGATCTGTTGGCAAGTGATGCAGCGTTCACAGGCCACGGCTTTGTGGGTTCCACGCATTACCCAGCCGCCTAACTACTGTAGTGTTAGGTACCCATTCGGAGCGGGGTGACTCAGGGACGCCCTAGGCCCCGGGAAACAAACCCTTGCCTTCGCACGGATTCGAACCCGTGACCATCGGTACGACAGTCCAGTGCGCTGCCACTCGACCGGTTTAAAAGAAAAGCTAATAAGAAAATGATATTTTTGACGACAATATTTTTTCTAAAGTTTTGATAACTGATAAGATTTAAAAAAAATTAGAGATAGCATCATAGATATCCTCATAGATATCCTCATAGATATCCTCATAGATATCCTAATAGATATCCTCATAGATATCCTCATAGATATCCTCATAGATATCCTCAACCGTTCACAATGGTGATGGGTGCGCTAAATAAGTTCATGTATTCACTTAATTGGCTCTTGTTTTAGCTTTGTACAATCTGTGGTGTAGAATTGGGCTAAGGGAGTGTTTTCTCGATGAATGTTTTTTAAATTTTATCCATGGAATATTTATTTTTTTATATAAAATAGCAGACGATTTAGACTATGTACGACCTTCTTTCACAGGATTATAGAGCCCCCACACACGACCTTCTTTCACAGGATTATAGCCCCCCACACATGACCTTCTTTCACAGGATTATAGCCCCTCCAACACACGACCTTCTTTCACAGGATTATAGCCCCCCCACACACACACACACGACCTTCTTTCACAGGATTATAGCCCCCCCCCACAAATGACCTTCTTTCACAGGATTATAGAGCCCCCACACACACGACCTTCTTTCACAGGATTATAGCCCCCCCACACACACACACGACCTTCTTTCACAGGATTATAGCCACCCCCCACACATGACCTTCTTTCACAGGATTATAGCCCCTCCCACACACGACATTCACAGGATTATAGCCCCTCCCACACACGACCTTCTTTCACATGATTATAGCCCCCCCCACACACGACCTTCTTTCACAGGATTATAGCCCCCCACACACGACCTTCTTTCACAGGATTATAGCCCCTCCCACACACGACATTCACAGGATTATAGCCCCTCCCACACACGACCTTCTTTCACATGATTATAGCCCCCCCCACACACGACCTTCTTTCACAGGATTATAGCCCCCCACACACGACCTTCTTTCACAGGATTATAGGCCCCCCCACACACACACGACCTTCTTTCACAGGATTATAGCCCCTCCCACACACGACATTCACATGATTATAGCCCCCCCCCCACACACGACCTTCTTTCACAGGATTATAGCCCCCACACACACACACACGACCTTCTTTCACAGGATTATAGCCCCTCCCACACACGACATTCACAGGATTATAGCCCCCTCCCACACACGACCTTCTTTCACAGGATTATAGCCCCCCCCCACACACGACCTTCTTTCACAGGATTATAGTCCCCCCCACACACACACACGACCTTCTTTCACAGGATTATACTCCCCTCCCCCTGGCTCATGTATTTTAAGATTATCTTGAAGACGAGCACGCTCCTCTAATCCCCCAACGTGTCGCAGCCCCGCACAGTTATCCCCGCACAGTTATCGACGTAAATAAAGCAAACAATAGAGTTTTAATCTGTTACAGCTGTGGACAAAATTTAAGACGATGTTTAAAGAGTTGAGTTCACTGAGATGGAAATATCGTTTGATACGAAACATGCTGTTATGTGTTCGTTTATTATTAAACCGTGTTAGTTTAACAGCAGCGTTGTTTTCAACTCCAACTTGAATGTGCTTTAATTATTGATTGTTTAAACAACGAGTTAAAAACAGGTTGGAAACAATTCACCACCACTTTGTGATTATTTTCTTTTATATTTCGAAGTCATCATGGGAGTGTCAAAGCTTTTTACAAATAACGAAAACATTCAAAGAATGGCAACTCTTGGGAGAAAAAGAGGATTACCGTTTCTGATTTGAATCATTATATCTTTAAATTAAATATTTCACTCACATTCAGCGTATGTATGAAGTACTGGAAGTATCTAAGCATTATATTTATGGCAGCATATTTATTATCAACATTATTTTAATAAAACTAAGCAGAAAGAATTTTAAAAGTGTGTATAATTTGCTTTCTTTAAATTTCGGTGTGGGGGTCAATTTAACAACGTAATAATTTACCTTCATGTTATTTGACTGATCTTCATCTAGCAAGTAGATCATTCGATAAGATAACCCATTGACACATATCTTTGTAAAAAAACATAAGACAATGGTGAGTGGGTAAATTAACAGAATTAACGTAATTTGGTAGGAATGTAAATGGCAGATAGGTAAGGTGGGATATAGTAGGTAGTTGAGAATGTAGGTGAGTAGGTAAGTAGATATTTTGTTCAGGTCGATAGCTAGGTTGGCATAACTGTAGCTAGCTGGCGGTGTTATAATTTCGATCGCAATTAGATTTAATTTAAAAATTTAATTAAAAAATTAAAAATTCATTCGTTTGAAATTCCTAACTCTGCGGCAGAAGTGAGAAAGATGTTTAAAATCAGGAGGAGAAAAGTCAAGAAGTTTGCGCTGATCATCTTCGTCCTTGCGTCCTCCTATCTCTTCTTTGAAAACATGAGGTGGACCGAGGACTTACAAGCCGGTGAGAGTGACAGGAATCGATATCGCCTGGCCAACACAGGGCAGAAAGCACGGTCCAAGGATTTAAATATCGAATCTCAGGCCAAGGGATCGGCGGCGGTAATCGAGGCGTTTGGCGAGGGAGGCTATCCGATCAAAGAAATCCATGGGACGGAAGTGAGTAAGTTGACAGCCAACTACACAGACGTGAGGATACCACGGTACATTGAGCACGGGACACAGTGGAGTCCAGGTACGGAGTTGACGGGTGTTACTTGGGGGGTGGGGTAGGGAGGGGGATAAGTTTGTCTGGCTTAACATATGTCAGTTGAAACTTTTGACTGTCTCAGCACTTTTAACATTTTAAGCCACTCTCTAGCATTGTGAAGCCAGATAGATAATTACCTATTTTATGTATAGATCCAGAAACTTACTGAAGAATTCTGTTATAAAGTAAACAAACATCATTTAGCTCATCTTAGGATCTGAATGTTGCCTCCCCACTAAACAAGTGTTAGGACCTCAGGTGTCCCACTAAACAAGTGTTAGGACCTCAGGTGTCCCACTAAACAAGTGTTAGGACCTCAGGTGTCCCACTAAACAAGTGTTAGGACCTCAGGTGTCCCACTAAACAAGTGTTAGGACCTCAGGTGTCCTACTAAACAAGTGTTAGGACCTCAGGTGTCCCACTAAACAAGTGTTAGGACCTCAGGTGTCCTACTAAACAAGTGTTAGGACCTCAGGTGTCCTACTAAACAAGTGTTAGGACCTCAGGTGTCCCACTAAACAAGTGTTAGGACCTCAGGTGTCCTACTAAACAAGTGTTAGGACCTCAGGTGTCCTACTAAACAAGTGTTAGGACCTCAGGTGTCCCACTAAACAAGTGTTAGGACCTCAGGTGTCCTACTAAACAAGTGTTAGGACCTCAGGTGTCCCACTAAACAAGTGTTAGGACCTCAGGTGTCCCACTAAACAAGTGTTAGGACCTCAGGTGTCCTACTAAACAAGTGTTAGGACCTCAGGTGTCCTACTAAACAAGTGTTAGGACCTCATGTTAATCGAGGGTCAGTAGAGGGCACGAAAAACAAAAAGCTAAAAACTTTACATCAGACCTAGTGTGCACATGTACACACACACAAAAATCTAAAGAAAATAATTGAGAACATTAAATTTTAGGCACCAAGAAGCTGGGATCTTCTGGCACGTTTATACCCTAATAGTAATAATAATAATAATAATAATTTTATAAATTGTAACGGAACGTCTATTGTGCCAGATGTTATATAGAGCACATTCATCAATGAAGTACCATTGGCGTGCCGGGTGAAATAGCGAGTGAGGTCTGGATCCAGCCCACGGGCAGAAGTTAGCTGACCCATGTCCTAAGTAATAAGTAAAAAAATTAATAATAATAAAAAATAAAAAGTTCTCTGAGTGTGTGTCGCTGTAACTTTGGCGTGCAACAATAAAACTATCAAATCAGTAAACAATAGGATGTACATCGACTGCGTTATTTTTTTAATAATTATTGCGTCAATAAAATTTAATGGTTGGAAAATGCGTCAGTTGTCAGAAGGCATTACAGAAATATTTGCATTAATAATGTTTTTCCCACCTGAAGATTTTTAATAACATTATTTATAATGTTAGACACAAATTTGCATAAATTACCATACGCCGCATAGGAATGTGCGGCCCGAAAATTGAGAAAGAACTTTCCAAAACGGTTATTCAGTAAAAATCGTATTTTAAAATGATAGCGATCACTACTTGGGAATGTACTACTTACGACTGGTATCTCGCTATAGCAATAGTGAGTTGTTGTTTTTTCCTCATTTTATTCAATGGAATGATTATAGTTTCATCAACGTACGGCCACACCAACGTTCTTTACCAAACCAGATGTGACGAGATAGAAACAAGTGACTCCGAGGAGAAGGTAAAAGATTTGTGTTTCTTTCACCAGGTGAGGAGGGAAAGCCGTTCCTGTTCATGGGCGGAGATTTGAAAATGCGTCAGAAGAGGTCGAGGATGCAAGACTTCCGGCATTATCACGTGGACGTGTGGATCAGTGATGAAATCGCGGTGCACAGAAAACTGAGAGACTTTAGAACTGAGAGGTACGATGCTGTAGAGCTCATTTATCTGAACTTATACGGTAAAGACGCTCCTTCTAAACAAATGATAATTGCATCCTTCGTGTATCCGTGTTTTATGTCTTGTCTTGCATTTTTAATAGAATTGAAATGTTGACAGCGAGTTGGTTTTCCTGGTTTCTTCAGGTAACCCATTTAAAGCCCGAAATCGAGATGGAAAGAACCAGCATTTTATGTGTTTGTTCTGCATACGGAATAAGAAGATTGTTTTTATCCCTGTTTCTAACAACCGACTCAAGATAAAATTGGGATTTAATTAAATTTCCTTACTGTATTCCTTTATTTGTGTGTGTATTATGTATGAAAGGATCTTCCACAAATCCAGGCCGGATCATCATTTTTAAAATTACCCGGTAAACCTGACCAGATAGTTTCAACACTAACTATTTTAGGCTCGGGCTACCTACCAGGGTCCAGCGCTAATGTCTACAGTATTAATGATATGTATTAGGACGAGACACAACTCGGGGCACCACAATGGCCGGTGGCACAACTGACTTTCAGCACCAACTTGTCATTAAGTCCATCGCTCTTTTCATCAAAAGTTCATCGTGTGTTACCACTCTATTGCCCATAAAATCTTTTTTGTAAAACTTCATTTTTCATTGTATAGTTATCCGCGATGATATAAAGAAATGAATGGAATCATATATATAATCTTTAAATTTTTAAATTCCTGGATAAAAGAAAAATATAATTGGTTTTTTTTTATCGTTAACGAAAATGTAAGAAGTTCAAAATACTCTATTGCTTTGTGACGCTTGTGTCCGTTTTAGACGAACTTATTTCACTTTGTCAAAATAAGTTTTAGACCAACTTATTTCACTTTGTCACAATGAGTTTTAGACCAACTTATTTCACTTTGTCAAAATGAGTTTCCATTTAGCAGGAACTGTAAAATTACCTGGAGGGGGGAGGTTCCTCTTGTTGCCTACATTTGCTCATGTGAGCTCCATGTATATAGATCAATGAAGTTAAAAGCTAATCCATCAGATGCCAGGCACTGACCTACCGCGATCTGCCCGTGGCCTCTGTGGTCATTGTCTTCCACAACGAGGCTTGGACCACATTGCTGAGAACTATTTTTAGCATTCTCGACCGGACACCTGGACATTTGTTGGAGGAGATCATTTTAGTGGATGACTTATCCACCATGGGTAAGTTATCCATCAGGGATAAATTCTCCATCAGGGGTAAATTCTCCATCAGGGGTAAATTCTCAATCACGGGTAAATTCTCCATCAGGGGTAAATTCTCCATCAGGGGTAAATTCTCCATCAGGGGTAAATTCTCAATCACGGGTAAATTCTCCACCAGGGGTAAATTCTCCATCAGGGATAAATTCTCCATCAGGGGTAAATTCTCAATCACGGGTAAATTCTCCATCAGGGGTAAATTCTCCATCAGGGGTAAATTCTCAATCACGGGTAAATTCTCCATCAGGGGTAAATTCTCCATCAGGGGTAAATTCTCCATCAGAGGTAAATTCTCCATCAGGGGTAAATTCTCCATCAGGGGTAAATTCTCAATCACGGGTAAATTCTCCATCAGGGGTAAGTTATTTATTTGTCAATCACCCCTAAGTCGCTCTATTAAAGATAAGTACTAGCGCCATGCATCATGCTTACAGTAAGGAAATATTGCAATCCTTCTGTGTTCTGTACATCAAATAGAACCAAATGAAACGTTTTAGTTGAAAAGAATTTTTTGCCAAATAAAAATGAAACATAAAAAACATTTTCCTTTTGAAAAATCATAATTTGGATTTTAAAATAGTGTAACTTTATTTGGGAGTATTAAAGTTCCTTAACTTCCAAAGAGACAGGACGATGTAGTATTTTATTCTAATAGTTATAATCTTTTATTATTGTTATTATTATTAAATGTTTAGAGTTTCAATCTAAAAGGTTAATGGAAAGAGTTTAATATATGGGATGTATTTTAAGCGGAAATCTAACACAAATTTTGATGAATAATACAGTTTGAATTTCTTTTTAGTCTCCCAAAATCGTGGAATTTTAAACAAGTTTCTGTCGGACAAACTCATAAAAACTTCTGTAAACTGTTTAAGACTTATTTGTACTAAGAGCTTTGAAAAATAAATCTTTTTATAGTCATTCTCAGGGTATAACCTTTAACCTTCAACATCTTAGATCACCTGAAGCTGCCGCTGGAGAAGTTCCTAAAGACTTTGGACACAGTGAGACTGGTCCGAGCAAAGACACGCCTCGGTCTGATCCAGGCCCGTAACCTTGGTTACCTGTACGCCCGAGGCGACGTCATCATATTTATGGACTCCCATATAGAATGTCTCCCGGGTTAGTAGAACTTTAAATTGTTCTCTTTTCTTCCATAATAATTTTCAAATCATGAACATAGGCTTCATCCCTATCTAAACTACTACTGGATAGCGAAGTCAATAGTGCGCTCGCCTCACAAGCTGAGGTGCGTGGGATCTAGCCTACGTTAAAGCCACAATTAAATTGATGAATCACTAACACTAAGAAAGTCCTTCGCTGACCTGGAAGGGAGACGGGGCGCCCATCAAGGTCTACCAAGCCCCGCCCCTAGTAAGTTCTAATGGAAACATTAGGACCCCTTACGACCATCGGTTACGGGACTTTAAAAAAAAATTACATGTACTTTGACTCGTGTCAGCGTTGAGGGGTTCGAACCAATGTTCCTTTTAAGCTGCGTGGTTGCGCGGCCACGCAGATATCTGTCTGACGGCGCGCAGCACCTTAGAATTACCGAGCAGCAAAATTTGTAAAATATTGCACACAAAAATAGATGCTCCGCAACTTTGCACACGAGTCATTTTAGCTAACACACAGACTAACGAACCTTTCAGGATATATTGTTTCGGACCTAAGATTTTCGGGGTCCTCCCCGCACTATATTTAGATTTTCTACAACAATTTTGTTGTTTCTCACTCACTATCCCCTCCTCTCCCTAACGCAACACGACCACACAGGATGGTACGAGCCGCTGGTATCCCCCATCAGAGACAACCCAAAGACTGTCACATTCCCCATTCTCGACGTGATCGACCCAAACAACTTCGGCGTGACGGAGCAGGTGGATGGTCACGTGGTCGGGGGGCTACCGCTCCACACGATGATGTTCACGTGGTTTGAGAGGGAGATGGAGCTGAGGAGCACCGGGCTCAACAGAGAGTGAGTCACTCAGACAGACAGACATTCAGACACACAAACATTCAGTCAGACAGACATATATTCAGACAGTCAGACAGACAGGCAAGACCTGTTTGATAAAGCGTCTTATTGTGCTTAAGTTTAGACAGGAATTATCGAACAATAACACAATAAATGTCCGTGTGTTGTTCGTGTGAGTGTGTGTGTGTTTGCGTGTAGGTGTGTGTGTGTTTTTTTTAATTGTTTGGAGGAGGGGAGATTAAAGCTGATTACCTCTACCTACCATGGAATGATAATGAAAATTCACACAGAAATAAATTTACTCGATCACAACCAGTGGCTAGCTAGGATATTATTATGCGGCCGGGAACAAACATTAAAAATGGCGTCTTACCCCATTGTATGAACCTTTTTTCACTTATTATAATGTAACGCCGTAAACCTCATTTTGGCGGCCATGTTTCTCGGCGTCCGGGGACAAATATACCCCCACGCCCTCACTACGCCTCTAATGACACGAAAGGACCGAATTAATTCATAAAGAAATGATATTGTTAGAGAAGGATGTAGGCCAGATGGTGTCGTGGCTTTACGCCAAACTGACATAAACCAATTAAAAGAAGTTTAAATAAATGAAACCTACGAATTCATGCATATATCCAAAAAAATTAACTATAAAATAAAATAAATAAAAAGACACCATTGTATTTCATTATTATATATTTTACTTTGATAGACAATAATTTCCAGCCATATAGAAGGATTGAAGTGCTTACTTAATTCAACATTTATCTTAATTTCATGTCGTTCATTTCCTATGTATGTTATGTCCTCAGGTCTCCGGTTATGCCTGGAACTGTCATAGCTGTATCAAGGGAGCGGTTCTCGACTTTGGGAATGTTCGACCCTTATCTGGAAACATGGGGTGGTGAAAACATCGAGCTGTCCTTTAAGGTGTTAAATTACTGTCCACATCAGCTAAGTTCCACAATCTGTGTAGTTTGTCTGCGCCTGGCGTCTTGGTAATAAAACAAACAAAACGAAACCATTTTTTTCGCCTGCCCTACTTCCTCCTCTGTCTACCTTGTGTGATTTTCATCAACATTTGAACTCTGATTTTCGTGTGCTTATAACACTAAGTAAATTAAAAGAAAGTCAAAATGGTAACTAATGAGTGCTATATGTTCCTTTATTTACCTTGACATTATGGATATTTTAGCGTTTTCGTAACGGAAGACATTTAATTAAATTTTAAGAAAACCAAAATATCTTTCACTGGCGTGGACTTTAACATTTCTTTAAAAATTTTCACATTATTCGTTTGTAAAAGTGAACAAATGTATCACAAACTGGAATCATCAGTAAAGAAACGTTTCGTTGTTAACAGTCGTGGATGTGTGGTGGCGCTGTTCTTCAAGTCACGTGTTCACACGTGGCCCACATCTACCGGATACCGATGCAACCAGACGTGGCCCGGACGTTCAGGAATTTGTTTCGGGTGGCCGAGGTCTGGATGGACAACTACAAAAATTACTTCTACGAAAAACTCGCCTTTTCCATCCAGAGTGTATGTATTGAAAGTATTACATTAACACCGATAACTAGTAAAATAACTATAATATTGTTTCACTATAACATCTCTAATACAAGTTATCTGTAAGATCACTTCACTTTATTTATCAGAATTATTGAAATAAACTATCAATATTCTCTCTTCACCACCCATCTATGTATCAATCTTGAAACTATTTTTTATCAATGCATTTTTTTCGAAGTTCGTCAGCTGCTAACCATCACCGCATTATCAAATTCAGAATATTGATTTTTTTATTTATCCAAAATATCCCATTACGTCACGTCTGTTAGAGTGACGTAATTTTCTCGTGATCATTTTCTATTCAATGATGTGCTCCATTCGTTGTTGTTTTTTTATAAGATACTTTAACTCAATTCAAATAGAAAAATGTATCTGATATTCAATTGCAAACAAATCATATCCCCATCTTAAAATGATAAAAATTTTAGCACATAGTTAAGAAAACAATGTTCAAATCATTTTCCTGTTACATGAACATCCAACCAACAGCAAGGCGGTACTAGTGACGTCACTGACAGACTCGAGCTGAGGCAATCGCTCAAGTGCCGGAAGTTTGAGTGGTATCTGAAGGAGGTCAACCAGGAACTGTACCGGTCTATTGACCAGTACAGCATCTACTTTGGTCGGGTCCGTCATTGTGTTTACCTTTTTAGTTGTCATGTTTGAGAAATAGGACATTTAGAAACGTGGTTATTAATAATAATAATTTGAGAAATAGGACATTTAGAAACGTGGTTATTAATAATAATAATTTGAGAAATAGGACATTTAGAAACGTGGTTATTAATAATAATAATTTGAGAAATAGGACATTTAGAAACGTGGTTATTAATAATAATAATTTGAGAAATAGGACATTTAGAAACGTGGTTATTAATAATAATAATTTGAGAACTTATAAAGTGCGGTACCTCTATCACCGCGCTTCGCTGGGCTCACGGCGCTTTGACATAGATGATACAAATGAAATTAAATAATTACAATGTGCTGTACAATCAATTAAGAAAACGTTTTTAAGGTGTGTTTTTTGTTTGTTTTTTTCCTGCAAGAAGAAGTATTTGTTTTCAAATTGAATCATTGTTACATATTAAATCTACTATATGATACATTGCTTCCTTCAATATCGACATTAGGGGTTTTGTTCAAACTTTTATATCATACAAATTCAATATTTAGAAATGTTTTTAATAAATATTTTATCCCCCGAAAGTATACAGTTATAATTAGAGGGAAAAGAAGAAACAAAAAAACAAAAGTATTCAATTTTAAAGTAAGGCAGACATCAGACACAGGTACACAGTAAGGCAGACATCAGACACAGGTCTGAAGATCTATTTACGTTCAAATAAAGCTGGAGCCAGAAATCTTATGTGGTGTTAGATGTAACACTAGAATGCGGTGTTAGATGTAACACTAGAATGTGGTGTTAGATGTAACACTAGAATGTGGTGTTAGGTATAACACTAGAATGTGGTGTTAGATGTAACACTAGAATGTGGTGTTAGATGTAACACTAGAATGTGGTGTTAGATGTAACACTAGAATGTGGTGTTAGATGTAACACTAGAATGTGGTGTTAGATGTAACACTAGAATGTGGTGTTAGATGTAACACTAGAATGTGGTGTTAGATGTAACACTAGAATGGGGTGTTAGATGTAACACTAGAATGTGGTGTTAGATGTAACACTAGAATGTGGTGTTAGGTATAACACTAGAAGGTGGTGTTAGATGTAACACTAGAATGTGGTGTTAGATGTAACACTAGAATGTGGTGTTAGATGTAACACTAGAATGTGGTGTTAGATGTAACACTAGAATGTGGTGTTAGGTATAACACTAGAAGGTGATGCTAGATGTAACACTAGAATGTGGTGTTAGATGTAACACTAGAATGTGGTGTTAGATGTAACACTAGAATGTGGTGTTAGATGTAACACTAGAATGTGGTGTTAGGTATAACACTAGAAGGTGGTGTTAGATGTAACACTAGAATGTGGTGTTAGATGTAACACTAGAATGTGGTGTTAGATGTAACACTAGAATGTGGTGTTAGAATGTGGTGTTAGATGTAACACTAGAATGTGGTGTTAGAATGTGGTGTTAGATGTAATACTAGAATGTGGTGTTAGATGTAACACTAGAATGTGGTGTTAGAATGTGGTGTTAGATGTAACACTAGAATGTGGTGTTAGATGTAACACTAGAATGTGGTGCTAGATGTAACGCTTGAATGTGGTGTTAGATGTAACACTCGAATGTGGTGTTAAAATGTGGTGTTAGATGTAACACTAGAATGTGGTGTTAGATGTAACACTAGAATGTGGTGTTAGATGTAACACTAGAATGTGGTGTTAGATGTAACACTAGAATGTGGTGTTAGATGTAACACTAGAATGTGGTGTTAGATGTAACACTAGAATGTGGTGTTAGATGTAACACTAGAATGTGGTGTTAGATGTAACACTAGAATGTGGTGTTAGATGTAACAGTAGAATATGGTGTTAGATGTAACACTAGAATGTGGTGTTAGATGTAACACTAGAATGTGGTGTTAGATGTAACACTAGAATGTGGTGTTAGATGTAACAGTAGAATGTGGTGTTAGGTATAACACTAGAAGGTGGTGCTAGATGTAACACTAGAATGTGGTGTTAGATGTAACACTCGAATGTGGTGTTAGATGTAACACTCGAATGTGGTGTTAGATGTAACACTAGAATGTGGTGTTAGATGTAACACTAGAATGTGGTGTTAGATGTAACAATAGAATGTGGTGTTAGATGTAACACTAGAATGTGGTGTTAGATGTAACACTAGAATGTGGTGTTAGATGTAACAATAGAATGTGGTGTTAGGTATAACACTAGAATGTGGTGTTAGATGTAACAATAGAATGTGGTGTTAGGTATAACACTAGAATGTGGTGTTAGATGTAACAATAGAATGTGGTGTTAGATGTAACAATATAATGTGGTGTTAGATGTAACACTAGAATGTGGTGTTAGATGTAACAATAGAATGTGGTGTTAGGTATAACACTAGAATGTGGTGTTAGATGTAACACTAGAATGTGGTGTTAGATGTAACAATAGAATGTGGTGTTAGGTATAACACTAGAATGTGGTGTTAGATGTAATAATAGAATGTGGTGTTAGTTATAACACTAGAATGTGGTGTTAGATGTAACAATAGAATGTGGTGTTAGGTATAACACTAGAATGTGGTGTTAGATGTAACACTAGAATGCGGTGTTAGATGTAACACTAGAATGTGGTGTTAGATGTAACACTAGAATGCACCATACTTAGTAGGATCGTATGCTTGAGTATATGACAGCAGGCCTCGTTTTCGTGTTATGAAAATCTATAGTAATCGTTTATCGTTATGAATGTGTAAAAGATATTGACATTATTATTTAGACTTTTGCCTAAAATATCAGCAGTTTTCTCCAACTGTTTGATGATGTGATTTCACTGACATAAAAACCTGTGTTCTCTCGTTATTACTTCTGTTATCCAGGTTAAGAATAAAGAATTCAGTCATTGTTTAGATGCCACCCTAAAGCTGACGGTCCCAGAAGTTTTACCTTGTGAACTAAGCTCCTTCTCCCAGGTGAGTGTTCTGGAGATTGTCTTGGCTTTGTGATAAAACACATTGGTGAGATGGGTGCTTCATTTGGTGAGATGGGTGCTTCATTTGGTGAGGTGAATGCTTATATTCATAATGTCGCTGCAGTTACCGCTTGTTTTAGAGCATTCAGGAGTAGAGATTTACTCAAGGGAAAACAAGGCAAACAAAACCCTGAACTGTATCAAGGCAAACAAAACCCTGAACTGCAGCAAGTTTGAATCGCTGTAAGGCAGTAATAAAGTCTAATATCTTATCTGCCATGTTGTTGAGGAGTTGAACAGTTCTGATAAAGTGTTGAACTTTGCATAAAACAATATAGTTTGTGAGACACCTCTCTTTTTTTACAGCCACTCAAGTGAGATTTCATTGCTACTTGTATCATTATAAAATTGTAAAATTAAATTCCAGTTCTACATCCAGGATAAGTTTCCTCACTATTTGCAACCTGTATCTGTCGGGCTGTTATTGTATTTGATGCCAATAGTTGTTGTTCTAGGGCCGTTCCATATCTGTCGGGCTGTTATTGTATTATATGCCAATAGTTGTTGTTCTAGGGCCGTTCCATATCTGTCGGGCTGTTATTGTATTTGATGCCAATAGTTGTTGTTCTAGGGCCGTTCCATATCTGTCGGGCTGTTATTGTATTTGATGCCAATAGTTGTTGTTCTAGGGCCGTTCCATATCTGTCGGGCTGTTATTGTATTTGATGCCAATAGTTGTTGTTCTAGGGCCGTTGTTCCATTTATTTGTTTTTGAAAAGTTTATTTGTTTATTTATACAATTCTCTCCCCCCCCCGCCTCCCCCAGGTCTGGATGTTAAGAACGGATGGACGACTCACGATATTCGGCACATACCTGGTCGCTCAACGACGCACCTACCACATCGAGGGGTACAAGATATACACCGTGCCGGACACAAGTATGTGGGCAGTGGATAGAGATGCTGACAACCAATGGGATTATGATATGGTGAGTCGGGGAAATTCATGACATGAGGGATCATTTAATATAGTTAATAAATTCAAATTATAAACGCATGAGTAGGGATGTCAATATTGTTGAAAAATGCTGCCCGGGTACCCGTCCAAATTTCGAACGGGTACCCGGGTTACCCGATCGAAACATCACATAATTTTCCCCGTCATGACCGCTATACAATGCTACCTAGCCACCTTCCATGCACCTTATTTCACACGGCGGACGTCTTAGGAGCCGTACATAAATGACGTCAAGCGATTTTGGACGATTTTTACCGTCACAGTTTGTCACAAAAACTTAGAGCCCCCTCCAATATGACGTCTCAAAACTTTGCGACCCCCCCCCCATAAAAGCCGTACTTCCTTTTTGAAAATGAGCATGTGTCAAATAACTTAATTGTCATATAATTTTGTATTCATTGTGAAATTGAACTCTAAAAATCGCTACACGCTTAAATTCATGTAATACGTAAGCAATCAAATATTTCATTGGAACTTTTATTTAAAGTTGCGCGTTTTGATGTGACGTCACATTTATTCTTAAATACATCCCTACCCTCGTCACAAATGTGTGACCCCCTCCTCCCCTAGGTGTACAACGTCATTTATGAACGGGCCCTTATCCATCATACACTGTTAGTAACTAATTTATTGACTTTAAAAACGTACACATTTTGGTGTATTATTAAAATCCCGTTGACAGATAGTTCCTCTTAGACGTATTTCACAGCATATATTTGAAACAAAAAATTTAATGTGATAAGTTGTTTCGCGAGCCGTAAATTAAACACAAAAAGCCGCATGCGAGCCAAAATTTGGTTAATATAGACATTGAAGCCACATTTTGACGGGTACCCGGGCGGAATTTTACTACCCGGATAATCTCACGGCAACGGGTACCCGGGTCCCCGTTGACAGGCCTACGCATGAGTTGTGTTAAATTTCAATAATACTTTTTTTTTAATTTATTATAGGAGATTTCCTATTTTTGCGTTTATATTTATTAACTAGGGGTTGCAGTGCGCCTATGGCGCCCACTTTTTTTTTGGTCAAAATCCCAAGTAACTTATCCTTGTTTGATAAATACGAAATAAAAAATTCCTGAAATGTACACAAAGTATTTTATAATTATAAATCCTCAAATCCTCTTTTTACATCGTTCCCTTTTCCAAAATTAAAATATAAGCTAAAACAATGACGTCATATAATATATTTTTACGGCGAGAATCTTTAATTTATAATTATTTTGCACACCTCCTAATGCACACCTTGTATATTAAAATATAAGCTCAAATAATGACGTCATAGTGTTACGGATACCTCCATTCAGTGACGTGGGCTATTATATTGTTTATGAATATATTTACCTGATGAAAATAGCACCAAGTAATTCTTTTTAAATCCCGTTTTAAGATAAGCTGGGTTTTTTTCTTTAAAAGATAATTTTTGTATCTCTTGCCTACTCTGCTCTGCCTTGCTGTTTAGTGAACTCATTTATCTGAATTGAAAGAAACTGTTTACGTTTAAATTGACGTTTAAGATCATCTACTACTCAAGTTGTGTTTTTATGTCAGATTTCTTGCATAACTTAAGAGTCTTAATTGTTGAGAGACGCTTTGGAGCACTATGGATCATTAAACCTTGCTTGGAAATTGTCCAGTCATCTTTGTAACATAACTTTTATAAATTGTACACGAACCGCAATGTGAACACAGGAGAGCCGAATGCAGCTCGCGAGCCGTGGTTTTGCCACCGTTGTTCTAACACTGGGGTCGGGAAACCATTGCTCGTGAAAGCCAGATGTGTCTCTATTGATGGCTGCATCTGACTCTCAGACAAATGTTCGATTATTTTAAAAAAATGTTTTTTCAGACTCCTTTGATCTACAAAAAAATAGCATTATTTTTTTTTAAAACAACAGCATGACATTCTTATTATAAAGAATTCAGACACAGAATTATTGTACTTTTAGTGTTGAAATTACACAAAATGCAGAGATTTACTTGAATTTTTTAGTTTTAAAAATAATGTATGGCTCTCACGGAATTACTTTTCAAAATATGTGGTGTTTATGGCTGTCTAAGACAAAAGTTTCCCGACCCCTGTTCTAGCACTTGTACGTCGGCACTTCAAGGGGGCGAGGCGGAGGTGAATTGTTTGACACCTGGTGCGCCTCCAAGTCGACCGGAAATTTGGACACCTCATAGTCATACTGGAAAATTGCAGATTATAATGTCATGCGTCACACCGGGTATTTGTTAATTGTCTTAGTTTCTAACATGTCTTTTATTTCTATTTAACTGTGGGGAAAACCCCGAACCGTAAATCTCCCCTCAAACCCACTGTTGCTCATTTCAGAGTTGTCTAAAGTAAATTACGGGAAAACACAAAGCTACAAATGCGATAACCTCTGCTAAAGACAGCGCAAACTAAACAATTGACTAACACGGTGCACACTGTAAAATAAATTATTTTTCTCAGTAGGTAGTCGAGTCGGTCATTTAACAAAACACGGTTATTTGTAGGTAGTCGAGTCGGTCATTTAACAAAACCCGGTTATTTGAAGACAGTTGAAATCAATCAAACTAATGGTACTCGGGGGGGGGCATACTGTTTTTGAGAGATCCCCCTACAGTTGAGTTGTTGAAGTTATTTCATTAGCTTTGAACATTTGTTGCGATTCTAAATTATGAACTTTGAAAATGCAAGACATTGTTTTTCTTATACAACTAGAATTTTATAAGAAAGACAATGTCTTGCATACTCAATATTCGAGTGGTCTGCCCCTGTTCCTACCACCCCCATCCCGCCCCACAGTGGTATAAGTTCTTACAACATATTCTCATCTTGGTCGAAATAAAACTTTTAAATGTCGGCAAATTCTCGGCCCAGTTGAATCAGTGGACATTTCTCTGAATACTGACACAATACTGTTACAATAATGTTAAAATACTGTTACAATACTGTTACAATACTGTTACAATACTGTTACAATACTGTTACAATACTGTTATCTAGAATAGACTTAATTTAATTCCTAGGGATCAGTGGTCGTTTCAAAACTGTATTTGTATCCACTACTCTGCATCAATGTTCTACTGAATCCTTCACAATTGGAATCGCAAGTCCGAGATTACAAACAGTTCACGATCACTGTATTCATTCTTCTAATAAATAATATAATAGTCCAAGTCACTCACAGGCTGGAAGGATGTAGAACGCTATGACGTTATTTTTTGAGCTTATATTTTAATACAAGGCGTGCATCGAAAGGCGCGCATAAGGTGTGCAAAATAATTATAAATTAAAGACGCGCTGTAAAAAAAAATAGTTTATGACATCATTTGTTAGAAAAATTGATCAGTTACTTGGGCTTTTGACAAAAAAGGGTAGGCGCTGTAGGCGCCCCACAGCTGCAGTGAGCGCCGTAGGCCTCCTACAATCCCTATTATAAAATGCGTTGTGTGCATTTCAGTATGTTCAATATTAAGTATTTATCAAACAAGGATAAGTTAGTTGGGTATTTGAAAAAAGTGGGCGCCGTAAGCGCCACGGCGCCTCAGCGCAACCTAGTATCTCATAATATGATATAAAGTTTCGAATATAATAATATCATATAGACTTTAATATTGATTTTTCACAATGAAAAATTTATTGTCATATGGAAAGTCTTGATTCCTTTAGATCACTATCTCATGTCACTCTATATTTCCATCGTTCCATCTCCCTCCCTCTCTATCTATCTATCTATATATATATCTATCTATATATCTATCTATCTATCTATCTATCTATCTATCTATCTATATATTTATCTCATCTAGTTTTCCTTAGATTATAAACACTGCACTTGATATCATAACAGGACAAACTCAAAGGGAAACAAAAGTGAAATTTCCTAAACTCTCTATAGAGGAGCGAAGAGTGATGTTCTCCTTTTTATCTGAGGAGGAAATTAGTTTACGTTTGTTTTGTTGTTGTTGTTTTTTTTTGGGGGGGGGGCATTCAGTAGACATGTGACATCATACTTTGAGTTGACAGCATCGCGTTTTATCTTTAACAAAACATCTTCTGTCATGTAATGAAATACTTACTTCTCCTCCCCCACACCCCCACACACAGCATCAACGCCTGGTCCACAGAGGCAGTGGCCTGTGCTTGGCGGTGAAAGAACTCACGTCCAGCTTTAGACTTCTGCTAGTGGACTGCACTGATGACACGAGGGCCAAGAAATGGATCTTTCAGACGAGAAAAGAAATGTACAGGGAATACCAACAAAAGTTTGATCTCAAAATTGATGTAGACTCGGTGTGGTAGCGTTTGACTGCGTTCCTAAAATGTGTATGCGCTGTTTGCTTGAGTATTGTGGAATTAAGTTGGGTTGCTAGTTCGGTTGATAGTTCGGTTGATAGTTCGATGGTGTTGTTTTTTTTTACTTTGGACTTCGTTATATATAACATTCGGTTGTATTAAGAGAATCACAATTATTTCCTTATAATCATGTTCTTGTTTTTTAATTATTGTTTTGTATAGTTCACATAATTAAAATAAACTATTTAAGACATTTTGTTTAATATCATAAAGAATTGTTTTCAATAATTTATTTAAGTTTTTGTTTCATTTCATAATCCAACATTTCCAATCTCTCTTTCTTTCACCTCATCCATTTAATCTCTAGACAGAGCTGTTAACATTACTAAAGCTAATATGGCAAATGTCATCAACACCATGATACATGCTTAAGGTCGGTACTAGTGCTTTGGGAAATTGAACACTTTCGAAGAAATCAAGGTGAATACATCGAGTTTCTTGGCAGGTCATGTACAGCTAATACTCGAATTCTGCAACTTAGGACAATTCCACTTTACCCCCCCCCCGGTCACTAGACATAGAAACAAGAAAAAAAAATCAGTAGAGATGATACAAATTGCACAAAATGAACATTGAAAATTATGGTTTGTAACAACAATGAAATAAATGTATTCTATAAATTAACATAAATATTTTAATAACATCCCTTCACATTATTGTAAACATAGCATACTTAACTAACGACCAAACCGTGTTACGACCGATCTGTCGGGGCCAATCGTGGTCGCAAGTCGAGCATTAGTTTTAGTTAACCCTGAGGTTAAGAGGACAGTTGACATTACGTGGAGCCTTAACTACTTTTATTTTATCTAGGCAGATAGTAGAGATAGATGTTCATTGTTGAATGAACTTAAGTGAAGTTTCTCCGCTTATTATATAATTTTATATATATGCTAGCGTACACCCGTCAAAAATGACGGAAGTTTTCAGCTTCTTCTTCTTCTTCGTTCTCAATTTGAGTTTTGCGTGCCGACGAGTTTTGCGCCAATGGGCCCGTGGTCTCCGACTTCAGCCTGCTGTTTTATCTGGATGTGCTTCCATAGCCTTTGGTCAGCCAAGACCATCTGCAAGGCAGCAGTTGATTTCGGCAAGTGATGCAGCGTTCACAGGCCACGGCTATAAGGGTTCCACGCATTACCCAGCCGCCTTTTATTTTCCCTAACTATGCGTTAGGTACCCACTCGAAGCTGGGTGGACTCGGGGACGCCCTAGGCCCCAGGAATAAATCCATGGCTTCCCATGGATTCGAACCCGTGACCATCGGTACGCCAGTCGAGCGCGCTGCCACTCGACCACCGTATCAGTTTTCAGCTGAAATCCATGTCTCTATGGCATCCGTCCATCCTCATGGGATGATGGCGTTTCCTCCTGCTCCTCTGCCCCCCCTTCCCCTTTCTCCTGGCCCTTTTCTCCTCGCTCTTGACTGTAAGGGAAGCTTCCGCGACTTGGATGCCCTCGCGTACTTTAGCCCGCCAGGAGGTGCGTTCCTCAGCAATGGTTTCCCACGTTTTATGGTCTATCTGCGCCAGACTCATGTCTTTCTTGCAGACATCCTTGAAGCGCAAGCAGGGGCGTCCTCTCTTCCGCACACCAGTTGCCAGCTCACCGTAAAGCAGGGCTCTTGGAATGCGCTCCGAGTTCATCCTGCGGACATGTCCCAGCCACCGCAGGCGCCTCTCACTCAGGATTGAGTGCATGCTCAGCATATGACTCCTTCTGAGTACCTCGACATTCGTTATCTTGTCCTGCCACTTGATGTGCAGAATCCTGCGCAAGCATCGTAAGTGGAAGCTGTTGAGTTGCTTTGTTTGTTTGGCATAGGTCGTCCAGCACTCGCTGCCATAGAGGAGTGTGCTGAGCACGCAGGCCTGGTACACAGTGATTTTTGTCCTAGCAGTGAGCTGTGCATTGTTCCACACTCTTTTATTCAGCCTAGCCATTAATGATGAAGCCTTGCCGATTCTGGTTTCAATTTCCTTTTCCAGGGAGAGTGTGCTTGTGATGTTACTGCCAAGGTAGGTAAAATCATCGACGACATCCAAGGTGTTTCCCTCAATGGAGATTGCTGGGAAGCAGTCAGTTCCTTGTCTCATAATGTTGGTCTTTTTGAGGCTTATCGTTAGACCAAAATCTTTGCATGCCTCTGAGAACTTGTCGACCAAAAGTTGGAGACCTATCTCTGAATGTGAGGTAAGGGCTGCGTCATCCGCGAAGAGCAGCTCTCTAATTAAAACATTTTCCACTTTTCTCTTTGCACGGAGACGGCTGATGTTGTACAGATTTCCATCCGCCCTGGTATGGATGTTTACACCCTCGAAACAGTCCTCGAATGCATGACGCAGTAGCATCGAGAAAAAGATACCGAAGAGTGTTGGAGCCAGTACACAACCCTGTTTGACTCCGCTACAGACTGGGAAGGGTTCTGAGTGGCACCATCGAAGAGCACTGTGCTGTGCATATTGGTGTGGAAGGACTCGATGATGGAGAGAAGCCGCGGCGGGCATCCTATTTTTTCCAATATACGTAGCAGACCCTCGCGGCTGACCAGGTCAAATGCCTTTGTTAGATCTATGAAGGCAACAAAGAGGGCTTTCTGTTGCTCCCGACATTTCTCTTGTAGCTGACGGAGTGAGAAGATCATGTCCATTGTTGACCGGCCAGCCCGAAAACCGCATTGTGATTCTGGGTAGACATTTTGCGCCAGAATTTGCAGGCGTGCAAGGATCACTCTGGCAAAAGCCTTTCCCACAATACTCAGTAAGGAGATACCACGATAGTTATTGCAATCGCTGCGATCTCCTTTGTTCTTATAAAGCGTAACTATTTTGGCGTCACGCATGTCCTGTGGGATGTGACCGCGTTCCCAGCAATCGCATATGAGTTCGTGCAGAGGCTTCAGTAGTGCTGGCTGGCCGTGCTTAAGGACTTCTGCAGGAATGCCATCGTTGCCTGGGGCCTTTCCATTTCTCAGATGATCGATAGCCCTACCAAGCTCCTCTATTGACGGTGGAGCATCAAGCTGATCTAGAACTGGTAGATCTGGTATTCTTTCTATGGCAGAGTCAGATACTACATTCTGTGTCGCATAGAGTTCTAGATAGTGCTCAGTCCAGCGCCGCATCTGCTTGTCTCGTTCTGTGATCATCTCACCTGATTTTGTCTTGATTGGAGCTGACTTTGAAGTTGTGGGCCCAGTGGCCTTTTTTATGCCTTCGTACATTTGTTTTATATCTCCCTGATCAGCAGCAGATTGAATGCTTTTGCATAATTCCACCCAATAAGTGTTAGCGCAAAAACGTGCAGTCTTCCGGGCTGTGTTTCTGGCACTTCTGAGACATTTCAGGGTGTCAGGTCCTGGGGAAGCTTTGTAGGCCAGTAGAGCTTTTCTTTTTGTCTCCGTCACGGGATTCATTGTAACCCAGTGGGCTTCAAACCAATCTGCATTTTTTCTTTCCTTCCTCCCGAGGACGGCAAGAGAGGTGTTGTAAATAGTGTCTCGAATATGGAGCCAATTCGCATCGATTTGTTCTGTCCCTATAGCATCATGCGGATTGGGGATTTCTTTCTGCGAGGTGTTGGCTTTAAGAGCTTGCTCAAGCTTGGTGTTAAGTTGATCACTTATCTCAGGGCAGTTGATATTCTGCGTGTTGATGCGAGTTTTACCCTTGCTCTTTGAGTGACACAATTTCTTTGGTATTAATTTGATTCTGCTTGCGACCAAAGAGTGGTCTGTGTCACAGTCGGCACTGTGGTAACTGCGTGTTTGGAGCACACTGGCCAGATCAGATCGCCTGGTGAGAACCAGATCAAGCTGGTGCCAGTGCTTGGAGCGGGGATGTCTCCAAGACACTTTGTGGATGTCCTTGCATTTGAAGAATGTGTTAGTTACACACAGATTGTGAGTACTGCATAGCTCGAGCAGCCGCTGGCCGTTGTTATTAATTTTACCAATGCCATGTAAGCCGATGCTGGTGGACCAGGCTTTGTGATCTGCACCTACCCTGGCGTTGAAGTCACCGAGGAGGTATAGACTCTCATATGTGGGAATATTTGCTACTGCGGAGTCTAGAGCCTCGTAGAAGTTGTCTTTTAACTCTTCTTCGGAGCAGAGAGTTGGTGCATACAGGCTGAGGATATGGGCTGCGCCAGATGATGTTGAAAGTTTAATGCCGAGTATCCTCTCAGTGCCAAGTGCCGCCAGTTCAACGTATGACATAAGAGAGTTTTTTATGGCAAAACCAACGCCATGCTGCCTTGGTCTGTCTGATGGTAGTCCTTGCCAGACAAATGTGTAGTTGGCCTCAACCACTTTGCCGTTTTCAGCCAGCCGCGTCTCCTGTAGACATGCAATGTCGATGCCGAGACGGGAAAGTTCCCTGTCAATGACCGCTGTCTTCCTTATATCTTCCGCACATGAGGGGTCAGAGTTAAAACCAGTGCAGAGGGTTCTGACATTCCAGCTTGCTAAACGAAGTGCTGGTAACTTCTTTCTTATTTTTTCAGTTGGTGCTTGGGTTTATGGCTTGCTTGTTGAGTTGATCACTCTGAGCCCCATGCACCCAATGGGGCAGGCGAGCCATGACGGAACATCACCTTACTGGCTGGGGGCTGCCCAGCTTAAGGCGGGCGGTAGATGCTCAGTGAGACATGGCGATCTCTCCCACCGTCTGGAACGACCCCTGGCGCCTAGCTCTACGCCAATTGAGCAATGGCTTATAACCGGTAACTGCCGCTCCACGTGTTGTGTCTACGCCTTGCGGCGAAGCTGGAGTGACCTCTCCAGGATTGGGTCGAGGAGGTAGAGAAGGGAAAAAAAACCACAGGAGGCTACGATAGCCTAGGCAGAGCTTTAGAAAGACCAGCTGTTGCCCAGGCAGCAGGCCCTCTCTCTCCACACAGATGGTGATTCCAGGGGAACAGCTTAGCTGATACAACAAGGTGCCATCTGCATCGCAGGAGTTGCCAGAGATATAGCGCATCGCAATAAAACTGCCTAAGGGACTCCGTCTCCTGATTTTCTGTTAGGGTTTACTCCCTTAGTCTCTCCGTGAACAGGTGTGGCCGCGAGACAACGGAGGTTTGAGATTGGAGTTTCCCTCTCCTAGATGAGCTACCTATCAAGGTTAACGAGCCCCATCTGCCCGAAGCGGCTGGTTTTAAGGCGCCAGCGGCCCGCCTTCACCCCTTCTCCTGTCAGTTGAAACGTGATCCGCCAGACTTCGTTACAAGTCATACGAGAAGGCCAGGAGTTGGACTTTGGTTAGCAGAGGCTATTATGAGACGCAAGCTATGGGGATATTTCGAGAGGAGTGGGTGCTTATTTCCCACTCCCACCCCCGGCAATACTAACCTTGGACCACAATCCATGTATTTTATTAAAAATGCACTTTTTAGGGCGCCTACGGCGCCGACCTTTTTTCCAAAAACCCAACTAACTTGTCCTTGTTTGATAAATACGAAATATTAAACTTTCTGAAATGTATACAAAGTATTTTATAATAGGGGTTGCAGGGCACCTACGGCGCCCCCTTTATTTTTTGATTTTATAGTTAACCATCATCAAAACCTCTTTTTACATTGATCCCTTTTCCAAAATTAAAATATAAGCGAAAACAATGACGTCATATAATATTTTTTAAAGCGCATATTTAATTTGCACACCTTTTGATGCTTTGGTGCAGTAATTTGGTTTTCCCTGCTTTCTAAAATTAGTAGCGTCAGGACTAACAGACACTACTTGCGTGACAATTGTAAATTATATTGTTATATATATATATATATTGTGGAGATCTTACGCGCAGTTAGTAGCATTCAAAGAGACATCTGGTCCTTTGAAGTTGCACGTGGCCACCGGAGGTTGACCACAAGACGTTAAATGGTATTCTGGTGTTAACTGGCCCGGTCAGTAGATTCGACGTGGCCACCGGAGTTTGACCAGGAGACGTTAAATGGTATTCTGGTGTTAACTGGCCCGGTCAGTAGATTCGGCGATGAAAGGAGTTGCCGAGCGAGGTGACCGGAGGTGTTAAATCTGCCCAGGGGTAGATAGGATGACCAGACGCACAGGTGCTCTGGAGGGGGGATAGGTAAGGGGTGGGGGTCTCACCAGAGACGGTTATGTCACACCGGCCCCACCTCCGCACAAGTAAATCTATGGGGGTGGTACGAGATGATTGACAGATATGGTGAGCCTATTACAATTAGAGACTGACGGAAGACTGGACACAAATGGACTGACGGGAGTTGTTTGGAGGCGTGGCCTCAGGACTGAGGGTTGGTTATAGGACGGGATGAACTACGGACATGGTCAGATAGGAGGAGGAGATTGCAAAGAGTTGATAGTAGAATTCGACTTAGGACAGTTAGTCTTGTACTTATGTGAATTTAGAATTGAGAGTTTATGTTGGAGTCAATGAATGAAGCAATAAACTAATCATAGGTGTTCATGCAGTCTTGGAGTTTGGTGTTTGATTATGAGAAGACAAGTGTGACCAGTAATTAAGAAGAATTGAGTGAAAGTAGAGAGTTAGGCACACACGAGTACCAAGAGGTTCTTCACAATATATATATGTATGTATGTATGTATATATATATATAATGTGAATTGATACACAGTTTAGCCACTCTATTTTAATCTTGTTTTTTCCACTCATATTATCCGGAAAGATGTTAAACGTGTCTGTCTAGCTCTAAAAAAAATATTTTGGCTTTATAAACAAACATCCATAGGGAAATACAGTTTGGTTGGGTTTGACATTTCAACCTTTGGCACAAACAAAAATAAAGTTTATTGATCACTTGAAAGCTGTTTGGTAGGTGTTTGTTTTAATATGTGGTAACCAATGAACAATGAAATCTTAAGTGGTTCAATTAAAACATGAACAATGAAATCTAAATGGTTCAATGAACATTAACAATGAAATCTAAATGATTCAGTTAAAATGAACAATATGAAACACTTGTGACTAAGACTGATTTTTTTTTGAAATTCATGTGTTCATCATTTTCAAAGCTCATGCTACGTGATCCAGGTAACAGCTGGCCCATATTTTTAGAAACTCACTCACTACCACGTAAGACAATCGGGAATTTCTTAAGAGTTACGTAAGGTCTTTACCATGAAAACAGCAATAGGTCCATTGTTTTGTTTCCAGTCACTCTGCACTCATGCTATTGTTATAAGCACATCAGTGTTCCCAATATCAAATTAATGTATTGGAATAGTTGACTAGTGACATCAGAATTTATTATTAGGAGTGGACACTCGTTGGGCTGCTTTTAAAAATGGCTGGGGAAAAAGTGGGGGGGGGGCAAATATTTTGGCCCACTCACCTTGGGCGGCACACACACATGGCGGCCCCACTTAAATTGCATTTGTTTTTAATCACAGTCACACTTCCTCTATGACCATTTTGTATTTTCTGTGCATTGAAATTTTACACCAGATGGCGATTGAAATCATGACTAGCATAGGAGCAAGTAACAAAATCCCAAAATAGATCGATATCGTCCCTGATCTGGTGGCATCGATCTGTTTACTTAGCCCTGAGGTACAGAGCGTGTCGTTGTAAGCGTGACATTGGACCAGATAGACCTGACCTCGTGCACACACCGAACACATCTGACCCGTGTTGTCCTGCCCTGTGTCAACGTGCACCGAACAGTTGTAGAAACATCCGGGTGTAGACGTCATCACGGAGTCAGCCCGCCCAGTACACGCCTGCACCACCAGCTCAAGGTCATTGACCAAATGGCACGGACGACACTCTGGACACCTGGGGCTGATATCCAACAGGTAGGTTCCGTCCTGACAGGGGAGGCAGGTAGAGGTGGTCTCATCAAACCGTTGTCCAAGTCCACAAAGTCCGAGTCCACAATGGACAGTGGTCAAGTCATTACCCGAGACGGTTAAATTGTTCAGTGAAGTTATAAAAAGAAGAAAGACAATCCGGTACATGGCTGGGTGGAGGATGTTGTTGATGATCACAAATATTCTGTATCTAAATAGAGAAAGGTTTCCTTTGATTATAACTGTCTTGGTGTGAATTCTGGTTTCATTTCATTGAAGTGGTGCGGCTCCTGGAAGATATCAGAGAAGACCTCAGCCACTAGTTCCGTGTTTTATTTCCCGAAAAATGTTCATGCTTGACCATGTTAAGTTCAGACCCCAGAATGTTTGATTGGGTTAAGTTAAAATACGAATCTCTCGTCTTTAGCACCTTGTGTATCTTCCTGTCAACAGATATCTCTTACGTCGTCCCATATAGTATTGTAGATTGTTCAATGCGGATACTTTTCTCTATTCTTTCGTTTGCTCAAAGACCTGATGTATTTATAAGACGTGTCATTCTGCAAGAATTCAAATAATTCAATTGCTAAAATGTCGAAAAATAAAACTAACCGAAAGAAAAATATAAAGGAAACCTTCAAGAAGTTAATGCGTCTGGAAAATAATTGGTCATGTTATTTGTGGAACCATAAAGACTTTGTGAATGAAATTAATCTAATTGACGACTAAGAAAACTACACCCCAAGGAAACTGAGTAATCATTTTTAAGCATAAATTGTATTACTAATTCATATACTGGCTAAACCTTTTGTAATAAATCAATTAATTAGGAACAAAATAATACAAACTCTTAAATTATTTGATTACCCATTTTGCATAATTTTCGCTATCATTATTTTATGTCTCTGAAATAAGCATGTTATCATGTAATAAGAAAAAATGGAATTGTATTATGAAATTAACATCTTTATTTGATTTGAGATATAATATTCTAGATTATGTAAGAGAGACAAAACTCGCCTACCTTGGTTATGGCCATGAAACATGCTTTAGTCTATCTTTTAATGTAAGTTGGGAGATGAGAAAATATTGGTTTAACTTGTCAGTGAGGAACTGGACGACACCAAATCCTAAAGAAACATTACTACACAGCTCACAGGACAAGGTACGAATCAAATCTTATCGGCACCAGGAAATCATTTCGGGAACGACAGTTTACGTTGTCGATTGTAAGACGTATAAACCGGGGAAAGTAGAAACTATACAAACAGCTGGGAGAAATTTTCCTAGAAAACGACTTTTTCCGTGAATTTACAGAGTAAAAAAAAAGGATTTGAGCCAAGCCCCTACGTGAATTTAAATGCAAATCTGTAATATGACTAGACAAAAATCATAAATAGGTGTAGGAATTAATAATCTTCTGTGTAGAATAAGCGTCTGTAATGTATAACATAAGATAACAATGACTTCGCTGGAAGACATTGCAAAAATTCTAAAAAATTAAAAACCATGTAAATAAAAACTGTACAGTATAGTGACTGAGCATTCTATGAAGTCTTTGTTTTCAATGTCACATTAGGCAAAAGTTAAATTCAATGTTTGAAAGTACTTGTTTAATGCATGCCTATCCTGCCTTTGAGTTCATATATTTAAGAGCAAATGTTCTTTTCGTTGAATACGTTTAAACTCATCTTAGATGTTTTTGTACATGGCACCCACTGCAGCATCCCCATACCTGGGCCCATGATATCAGAGCTGCGACTGAGAGTGCGCTGGTCAAGATCTATGTACGCGGGTGAGACGTGGTCCAAGGTCTGAAGTGGTCAACAGGTCTGAAGTGGTCCACGGGTCTGAAGTGGTCCACGGGTCTGAAGTGGTCCAAGGTCTAAAGTGGTCCAAGGTCTGAAGTGGTCAACAGGTCTGAAGTGGTCCAAGGTCTGAAGTGGCCCACGGGTCTGAAGTGGTCCAAGGTCTGAAGTGGTCCACGAGTCTGAAGTGGTCCAAGGGTCTGAAGTGGTCCAAGGTCTGAAGTGGTCCAAGGTCTGAAGTGGTCCAAGGTCTAAAGTGGTCCAAGGTCTGAAGTGGTCAACAGGTCTGAGTGGTCCAAGGTCTGAAGTGGTCCACGGGTCTGAAGTGGTCCACGGGTCTGAAGTGGTCCAAGGTCTGAAGTGGTCCAAGGTCTGAAGTGGTCCAAGGTCTGAAGTGGTCCAACGTCTGAAGTGGTCCAAGGTCTGAAATGGTCCAAGGTCTAAAGTGGTCCAAGGTCTGAAGTGGCTCACGGATCTGAAGTGGACCACGGGTCTGAAGTGGTCCACTGGTCTGAAGTGGTCCAAGGTCTGAAGTGGTCCATGGGTCTGAAGTGGTCCAAGGTCTGAAGTGGTCCAAGGTCTGAAGTGGTCCAAGGTCTGAAGTGGTCCAAGGTCTGAAGTGGTCCACAGGTCTGAAGAGGTCCAAGGTCTGAAGTGGTCCAAGGTCTGAAGTGGTCAACAGGTCTGAAGTGGTCCACAGGTCTGAAGTGGTCCACAGGTCTGAAGTGGTCCACATGTCTTAAGTGGTCCACAGGTCTGAAGTGGTCCACGGGTCTGAAGTGGTCCACATGTCTGAAGTGGTCCACAGGTCTGAAGTGGTCCACAGGTCTGAAGTGGTCCACATGTCTGAAGTGGTCCACATGTCTGAAGTGGTCCACAGGTCTGAAGTGGTCCACATGTCTGAAGTGGTCCACAGGTCTGAAGTGGTCCACAGGTCTGAAGTGGTCCACAGGTCTGAAGTGGTCCACATGTCTGAAGTGGTCCACAGGTCTGAAGTGGTCCACTGGTCTGAAGTGGTCCACAGGTCTGAAGTGGTCCACAGGTCTGAAGTGGTCCACAGGTCTGAAGTGGTCCACATGTCTGAAGTGGTCCACAGGTCTGAAGTGGTCCACATGTCTGAAGTGGTCCACAGGTCTGAAGTGGTCCACAGGTCTGAAGTGGTCCACATGTCTGAAGTGGTCCACAGGTCTGAAGTGGTCCAAGGTCTGAAGTGGTCCACAGGTCTGAAGTGGTCCACATGTCTGAAGTGGTCCACAGGTCTGAAGTGGTCCACATGTCTGAAGTGGTCCACAGGTCTGAAGTGGTCCACAGGTCTGAAGTGGTCTACAGGTCTGAAGTGGTCCACAGGTCTGAAGTGGTCCACATGTCTGAAGTGGTCCACAGGTCTGAAGTGGTCCACAGGTCTGAAGTGGTCCACAGGTCTGAAGTGGTCCACAGGTCTGAAGTGGTTCACAGGTCTGAAGTGGTCCACAGGTCTGAAGTGGTCCACAGGTCTGAAGTGGTCCATTGATATTTAATTTCCGGAGTCTTTATTAAACTCCTGCAAACTTTCCAGCCATGAAGAAGTATTAACACACGTTTAGCACTTGTTCATGAATTGCTACTTCTGCATTTATGTGTAACAAGTTTTAATTCCATTAGATAAGCTATTGTATTCATTGTATTTATTTATTCCACAAAATAAAGACAATAAAATAATGATACTTTGAAAGAATAAACCATATGAGGACGCCAACAATTTTTTTCCAGTAGTTTACCCACGTTAAAATCAAGTATATGTACCAGCACATAATTGTCATATTCGTACACCACTTCAGCCCCTATGCTTTTCAGCTCAGTAGCATTAGTATTTGAAGTCTTTAGAATAATACGAGAATATGCGTTTGAAATTTCGGCATTAGAAACGTTCACGTATTTTATTATAGTTTCTTCAATTTTAATTTTTTTATCTTGGCTTTTTCTTTTCTTTTATTAAACTTTATTATAATTTTATTTGTTTTTAAAAGCTAATTAACAACGAGGAAATTTCCGCCCCCACCCACCCCTTACACCCCCAACAATGTACAGCGCGGAGAATTTGATTGGCTCATGTTTCAATTTGATAGGGTACAGTAAGTTTTGCTTTTACAAAAGCAGCGGCTTTTTTCAGTACAGTCACAGTAGCATTAGTATCAGAAGAATTGATGAAGTTTTGGCAGTTGAAACGTTTAAATACTGTATAACTTTATGATATTTCATTTATTTCTTTTGTGAATTTCTTATTTGGCTTTCTTTTTTTTATTATTGAAAGCTCCACTTTCTTATACAATTTTCAATTGTTAGAAACAATATAAAAATTAGTAGGAATTCTCCCCCCCCCCGGCAAAGTGCCGCCCGGGGCATTCCCCCCCCTGTCTCCCATCGCTACGCCACTGGGCAGAGATATATGCAAATAAGCAGATGCAGTGGGCAGAGCGAATTTGCAAGTTAATAATTTTGTGTTAGCGTTGTATATTACTTTTTAAAATTGTTTTATCAATGAAATTTTCTTGATTGATCAGCTGATCTTGTGTATATTCCTTTTTTTAACTACTGAAAGTTAATATCGCTGTTTTAATTTTTATTGTTTGTTTCTATTTTATTATAATTTAATTTAACTTTTATTGAACTAAAAATCATTATTTATTTTTTCTGTATTTTTATTTTATTTTTTTTATTTATTTATTTTTTATATATTTATCTTTTTTGTTGTTGTTGTTGTTTTGGTTTTTTTTGGTCTATATTAATTTTAAGTCACGTGCAACTATGAACTAGCTCTAAAATATTTCTTGCAAAATCTTAAAATATACCCTGACAGTATTTCAAAATAGTACCATTCGGGAAAATCCTGTAATACAGCTCGTTTCAGAATGGGATAATCCAATTATAAACAAGACGTCTTCGATTACAACTTCACTCGTACATCAAATTTGTGTCAAATTAGTCACCATTCACATGCTACCTGTCCTCTTTTACACACCTCACCTACGGATACAAAATTAACATTGCAAGCACTAACCGTTTTTAGACAATATTTTTATACAAAACCAGAAAAAATGTAAGTGAAACTTTTTACATTTTAACAGTATTGTTTCCGAAGTGTTAGTGTTGTTTCCAGTGTGTTTTAAGTTTAAGACACTTTTTGGCCATGAAGATTATGACTTTATTGAGTAACATAAACATGTTGACTTGAATTGAATTTAAAAAATCGTGGAAATACTGAATGTGTGCCACCTCTGCTATAATTGAAATACAAAGTGATTAGCTTAATGAACTTGTTCATCGTGTATTTAGAATAATCTCTGCAGTGAACAACCAATAATTTAAAAGCCATTTTATTTGTTTCATGTTGTAATGCAGTTTCGTTACAATTATTAAAAATTCATAACTCCCACCTTCTCATTTTCACCTCCTACGATACCACTCACCCCCTCCAACACCACCTTCACCAACTCGCCTCCAAACCACCAACCTCCTCCTCCCCCCTCCCCCGGGGGGACGCTCGGTCTCCACGAATGTAATAAACCAAAAGACAGTTCTCTTTTTTTATATAATGCGCTTGTTAGGGTTAGGGTTAGGGTCATGGTTATGGTTAGGTTTAGGGTCATGGTTAGGGTTAGGGTTAGGGTTAGGGTTAGGGTTAGGGTCATGGTTAGGGTTAGGGTCATGGTTAGGGTTTGGGTCATGGTTAGGGCTCATTGAAAGTGGAGTGGGGGTGGGTTTAGGAGGTTACAAGAATTTCACGGGTTAGCATCATTATACGTCATACAACTCATTATACGTCATACAACTCATTATGAAATAAAGCTGAGTTTGAATTCTACACGTTTCTCATCCAAATTTAAGTTACTTGATCAAAAATAATGGTAATCTATGTTTGCCATTATCTGATGACATTATGTTTAACTAAAAAACGCACAATTCCGGCTTTTCTTATAAATTGAATATCGTCGTTAAAGAAAAATCTGTGACTCGCGTAATTATGGACCGCAGGACAGTCAAAATTGTAACGACGAGACGGACATTGGACATCCTGAGAGGCTTCTTGCATAGTGTTAAATTTCTTATCTCTTATCCAAAAAATCATTCTCTTTTTAACCCAGTACCTTTTTTCCACTTGCCTTTGTTTTAAATGTTACTTATTTATAATAAACTTTTTTTTCAATAGTTCATGCTTTCCAACATCAGCAACTCTTTTCTGTATTTGAAAATATACTTGTAGTGATCATTTAGAAGAAACAATCGTCAGTCTTAAATATTACTGTGAACATTAAATGTAAATACAATACGCAATGTCTAAGTCTAAAATAGATAACACAAATAGTATCTTTAACATGTTAACAATCCATTTGATTCCTATGATCCACAGAAAGGCTAAACGTCTAAACATCACTGAAGTAATAAAGATGTCTAGCAGCTATTATGAAATCATGTATCTCGCTATGCCCTGCATAATGTATAGCTTGGGCACTGGTCAACCCGTTGAAGCGGCTGTGGATTTAAAACTATGCTCGGAAGGGACATGCCGGTCGGGCGAGTTCTTCGACAGTAGCACCAGCGAGTGCAGCCCGTGTCCACCGGACACATACATGGACATGGCCGGACACAACTGTTCAAGCTGCAGGCCGTGCACCCCTGTTGACCCCCTTGACCTTGAGACTCTGGTGGCGCCCTGCACGAGACAGACGGACACTGTCCTCGGATGTCCGCCTGGTCACTACATGGTCAGCAGCCAAGTGGACTTCTTCAATGACTTTTCTTGCCATCTCTGCAGCAACTGTGGCGAGGGGGAACAAGTCATGCAAGAATGCGGCGAGTTCGATAACGTGAAATGCAGCTCTGGTGTGAACCCAATTGTTATTGTTATAGCAGTCGTGGGGGCAATCATCATCTTGCTGCTTATGGTGCTGAAATTAAAAGGCGCGGTGTCTTTAGCCGGCAAGGTAAGGCGGACATTTCAGTTCAAGG
Organism: Ampullaceana balthica; assembly: GCA_944989445.1. Lineage (NCBI taxonomy): Eukaryota > Metazoa > Mollusca > Gastropoda > Lymnaeidae > Ampullaceana > Ampullaceana balthica. The sequence goes on along the minus strand of CALYLW010000132.1, from coordinate 1,076,202 downwards.
AATTCAAAGAACGACCCGAGATCTCCGATGTCTGACTGTGTTGTCAGTTCCCCCTCTTCAGCTCCACTATTGACAGTGTTGTCACTTCACCTTCTTCAGCTCCACTATTGACTGTGTTGTCAGTTCACATTCTTCAGCTCCACTATTGACAGTGTGGACGACTGACGTAAATGGAGCTGCTGGATCAATTTACTTTTGTTTAAAGTGAACTTTGACCCAACTCTCAATAAGAAAGAGAACATTTATTTTTCCCATCCTTCTTCAATGAATGCGCCACATACATAACATGATTAATATACATTACATGATTATTTGAAAACATTTTCGACTTCTCCAAGTTTATACCGGAATAAACAGTTGTATATCTGATTCAAACAGGCACTTCAGCCCAATGGCAACAACAAAAATTGGGCTCATCACCGCGTGTTTGGATCGCGACCCGAAATGGAATAGGACAATGAAAAAGGACAACGTTACATTATTATGACGCACTATTGATAGGTCTACGGTCTACAGTCTACGGTGTACGGTCTACGGTCTACGGTCTACAGTCTACGGTCTACAGTCTACATGGTCCCCCCCCCAACCGAGCAGATAATTCGTTGAAAGCGAACTCGGTTCTAGGAGATAGATCAAGTCTCTATGCATGACTGTTTGTCATTTTCGTTGTAAAGTTGATTCGACTTATGGCTAGATGTTGACTGTATATTACTGACTGTAAGGTAAATGTGTCCGTGTGTTAAGAAGTACAATAATATCGAGGTTACTTTGTCTTTTTTTAAACTGATAATTGAATTAATAAAATAGCAGTGAGACCTTGTGTTTTCAATAATACTAAAAAAATTAACTAAATCCAATAAAGAAAAACTTATCTTAATCTTAATTTCATTAGGTACTGAATCTGTTCATTGGTAATTGTGTGTATTCAATATTGAATACCAAGTTGAATTTCCAAACCATTACCTCAATTTCTATACCGTCTCATTATAGAATTTCCCAAAACAATCTGGACCAGAAAAATGTCTATTTAAAGATATTACATGTACTGGACCAAAGCCAAACTTCTCCACGATAAGGTCTCTCAAATTTACAATCATCGATATCACGTGTGGTCTGGCAGTGCTGTGAACGGGAAGTACCCACATCAAAACCAAAACAGCATCCACCATTTCTCAGGTCACGTCTGCTCGCCCGAAAATGTCAAACAAGGCGTTATCCAATATGAATAATATATTAAGTTTAAATGTATTTATTGTTGGAAAAGGCAAATGCATTGGTTTTATTTTTTGAGATCATTGTGCAAGTTCAGTTTATTGCGACACATTAATTTATTTATTGTTATAATCAATCTGATTGTGATGTGAAAACATGTTTCTTTATTTTTGTTAAAGATATAAATTGATTATTTATATGAAATAAAATTACAGTTTTTTTAAACAGAATTAATTTTTAAACACTCAATTCAGATACGCAGGTCTGTCCTTGTTTAGATATTTAGATATCGTCAGATCAGCTCAATCCGTCATTACTTAACAGTTAGTGCCACAAAAACACTAGTCTGTGCTCTTGTACTGGCTCGTATGGATTACTGCAATTCTCTTTTGTCTGGTGTGCCAAAACAATGCATTGAAAGAATACAGAAAGTTCAAAATTCAGCTGCCAGACTGGTGCTCAAGGCAAAAAAACATGACCATGTTACTCCACTTCTTCGCTCACTTCATTGGCTGCCTATACAAGCCCGTATTGATTACAAACTGGCCGTTCTCTGTCACAATTTCTTTTCGGACTCATGCCCATCGTATCTTACTGAACTTTTGTCGGTCTACTCACCCACTCGCAAGCTAAGATCTTCTGCAGACACACGCGTTCTCTCTGTTCCTACGACACGCACCAAAACGTTTGGTGAAAGGTCATTCTCTTTTTGTGCAGCCAAACAATGGATTTCTCTACCATTACACATACGTAGTATTCAAACAACCAAGTCTTTCAAGACTGCACTTAAGACACATCTTTTCACAACTTATTTTTAAAATTGATGAAACAGCATTTCTTGTAAATGATTAACGTAGCTTATGTATAATGTATTGTAATTTTTTGTGTTTGTTGTGATATGAAAGTTAATTTAATACTTATAAGTATGTTATTTCTTTCATGTAAAGCGCTGTGAGCCCAGTTCCTTACTGGGATACAGTGCTATATAAATAATCAATTTATTATTTTTTTTATTATTATTATTATTATTATTATTGCTTAGATATTTGAATTGTTTAAAATTGTATGTACTATTTTGCCTTTGCTGTATTTATTTAAATATGTTTGTTCTTGTTTACATTTGTATGTAGAAGACCTGACTGTTAAATTTCGAGAATGACAAGCAGACTGACTAGCTGGTAATGGACTTCTCAAAGGTTTTTGACATTGTAAATCATAGTGTTTCTACACAAATTACTGAGATATGAAATCCAAGGCACTGCAAAAACATGGATATCTAAGTTCCTAAAAGACAAAGGAAGATGCCAGGCGTTAGAAGTTGACGGAAAATTGTCATACTTTGTTAGTGTTAGTTAAGGGGTCCTGTGGGGATCAATGCTTGGACCCAGTCCGCATGGGTATTTAAATTTGTTTGCATGTGATCATCAAAATGTTTTGCGTTATCGTAAACCTGGTAAAATCTTTTAACATTTGCCAAAATCAATGGTTTAAATTTATCTTACAGAACTGAGGGAAGAAAAATATACCACGTAGCTGGGATTAGAAAGCACGTCTAGTAAAACTTTTTAAAACTTTCTATAAGTTTTGTAACCTGTTAATAAATTATTACTATGACAATGTGCCACGCCACATGTTTGTACTAAGACAATGTGTCACGTCACATGTTTGTACTAAGATATTTTGTCACGCCACATGTTTGTACTAAGACAATGTGTCACGTCACATGTTTGTACTAATACAACGTGTCACGCCACATGTTTGTACTAAGATGTTTTGTCACGCCACATGTTTGTACTGAGACAATGTGTCACGTCACATGTTTGTACTAATACAACGTGTCACGTCACATGTTTGTACTAAACAATGTGTCACGCCACATGTTTGTACTAAGATATTTTGTCACGCCACATGTTTGTACTAAGACAATGTGTCACATCACATGTTTGTACTAAGACAATGTGTCACGCCACATGTTTGTACTAAGACAATGTGTCACGTCACATGTTTGTACTAAGATAACGTGTCACGTCACATGTTTGTACTAAGACAATGTGTCACGTCACATGTTTGTACTAAGACAATGTGTCACGTCACATGTTTGTACTAAGACAACGTGTCACGTCACATGTTTGTACTAAGACAATGTTTCACGTCACATGTTTGTACTAAGACAACGTGTCACGTCACATGTTTGTACTAAGACAATGTTTCACGTCACGTGTTTGTACTAAGACAACGTGTTACGTCACATGTTTGTACTAAGACAATGTGTCATGTCACGTGTTTGTACTAAGACAACGTGTCACGTGTTTTTACTAAGACGACGTGTCACGTCACATGTTTGTACTAAGACAATGTGTCACGTCACGTGTTTGTACTAAGACAACGTGTCACGTCACGTGTTTGTACTAAGACAACGTGTCACGTCACATGTTTGTACTAAGACAATGTGTCACGCCACATCGGATTTAATCTGGATATAAAACCTGGCATTGTCAAAGCCGTATACTGGGTACATAAGACCCTGAGCGCCACGCTGCAGGGGCGCCAAATGAGGCTTATAGCATCACACAGAAATCAGTGAAATAGGGTAAGACATGATTTAAATGAAGGTGGGGGCGTACATTTTAAAGCTTGCACCCTGGTGCGTAATATTCTAGCTACGTCTCTGAATGTTGTGATATTTCGAGTCTGGCCTTGTAGATATTCTAGCTACGCCGCTAAATGTTGTGATATTTCGTGTCTGGCCCTGTAGATATTCTAGCTACGCCTCTAAATGGATGTAACCAGGGCCAATGTAATCCAATGTTCCCTTGTTCCAGTGAGGGAAACCTGTCTTCATAGCATTCTGTTATTCCATGTTTAGGGCCTTTCGCTTTGACGACGTATGTTTTGGCAGGCGGGATGGTGAAAAGCTTCATTGCAACAAAAGTCATAAATCCAAGTCATCATTTTATTGCATTTATTTTTTCGTTACTATATCTGAAGATGAGCTGCACCATATTTCCAGTTACATGTCTCGAAATGATGAACAAAAAAACTTTAATTATGTGGGGATTCAATTTGTTAAACGTTGAATGAAACACTCCGAACTTTAGACGTTATAATTATACATATTGTAACATATTCTTGATATCTAGTTAATCAGATAATCAGCTGACATTTACTAAACTATGTCATTCATATGATATAATTATTGGTTTTCAAGAATTAACTTTACATTATGATTGGTTTTTATCGGGTTCGTATTCAAGCAACATTTTATTTACCTTGTTGATGATTTACATTTTACTTTTTTTTTAACACTATTGCACAAGCCGCTCTTTTATAAAGAAGTATGTAAAACAGAAACATAGTAACACAGTAACAAGGTAACACCTTATACAGACATTTGTGTAATATTAATATTTTGTCTCTGAATTACAATTCGGAAAAGTAAAGCACTTGGTCTACAAATAAACTGTTGATGTATGTAACAAGCAGGCTGCAAACCTGCTGAAGCGAAACCTGATTTTAAAAGTTTATTTGTGCAATATACTCGTGTATTAAATATGGTGTGTTAAATATGGTGTGTTAAATATGGTGTGTTAAATATGGTGTGTTAAATATGTATCACACTTGGTAAATGTCTCATGATTTTTAAAATGTTTTATACATGTATATTTGTACATTCATATTCTGAAATTACATTTGAAAAATAAAGAGAATAATAAACAAGCAGGCTTTTTATATTATTATTATGTCCCTTGTTTATCAAATCGAATTTAAAATATTCAAAATACTTATGCTGTTACTGATACCAGGGGCGGATTAAGACTGCACGGGGCCCCTGACTGCAATTCAAACTGGGGCCCTATTCAGTCAGTGTACCTTTAGATAAAATGATTGCTAGCAGCTAATTTTAGACTGTAACTTGTAAATATTCATCCAAAATGATTATTCATGAAAAACCCGAATTCGAAGAAATAACTTTTTGCCGGTATCCTAAGATTGAGTGTATAAGACAATTTATAAAATTAAAAAACACATGAAAAATAAAATTCACACCCAACCCGGGGATCGAACCCGCCACCGCTTGCACCATAAGCCTTAGTTCTTCACATTCGGCCACAGAAGCTCATTTAAGGAGGTCAATTTAAAATATATATATAATATTTTTTAATAATTTCTGTTATTGAGCCTATCAAATCAGGTTTTTTGACTGCCAAGACTATCGTGTGGGAAAAGAGATCATTTTAATAGATGAGATTTTATTAATTTATCATATTTTCAGCAATTGATGTATACATTTGTCCACATTTATTATAAAATATGCTAAGTTTGGGGGCCCTAAATCATCGGGGGCCCCTGGCTTTAGCCCGTTCAGCCCCCCCCCCTTAATCCGCCATAGACTGATACTAATAAGCCTAGAATTCAATTTCTAAAAACTAAATCTAAAAACTAAAATTACTATGTCAACTTGTTTTAAAGCAAAATTAAGAAATATTTCAGAGGAAAGTATGGCGATGGCTTGATTGGGCCAAGAAGTATGCCTAATTTTCTTAATAAAATTTTACAAGTTTAATTTAACAATGTTTCATAACAAAATGGTAGCTACGTTTGTAAATAATAGATTGTATTTTTATTTCTTGCATTTTTTTACAATATATTTCTATTTTACAACAACAAAATTAAAAAATAATAAAAAGCAAAACTTATAATTATACATCTTTGATTTTAAAAAATTTTCAATTTAAGTATGATTATAAAATATCATTTTTTCCTGACTTAAAGGGCTAAAAAATGTTAAATTCTTTTAACAACAAAAAAGAGGAAAGTTCTTAATTAATTTGACTAACTGCCAGACTGTCCTTTTGTTTAGCCAACAGGGTGTCATGTATCTAAGACAGTTGTCCTGTATCTAAGACAGTTGTCCTATATCTAAGACAGTTGTCCTGTATCTAAGACAGTTGTCATGTATCTAAGACAGTTGTCCTGTATCTAAGACATGTGTCATGTATCTAAGACAGTTGTCCTTTATCTAAGACAGTTGTCATGTATCTAAGACAGTTGTCCTGTATCTAAGACAGTTGTCCTGTATCTAAGACAGTTGTCATGTATCTAAGACAGTTGTCCTGTATCTAAGAAAGTTGTCCTGTATCTAAGACAGTTGATAACTTACAAAGATCAAGTTGTGGTGATATGATTTTTTTTTAATTTAAACAAAAAAATTTCTGCTGGTGGACTTAGCCTCACATGTGAACTCAATGGAAAGGTGAGTGGCTCAGGTCCAAAATAAGTTTTAAAAACTTGATTATTTCTTTACAATATTTATTTCAACCAAAAATGAGCATCTGTTCCACATTTCAGCTCTCTAATTAATAAGAAAATTGGTTTTATTTAGCTCAAAAAATACCAGACATAATCTTGACCAATAGGATTTGTTTATAAAGTCATACCCTTAAAGGTAAAAATTGACTACTCCGACCAGGCTAAAATGGGGTCATTTCCAGCCGCCATCTTTGTTGCTATGCAAGTAACAAAGATGGCGGGCGGATCAATAGTTCCAACCGAGGGAAATGTTGAAAATGAAATGGGCCGGGAAATGGAAGACAATCACGAAAAATACACTTTTATCACTAAATTTATAAATAATTCTCGAGTTATATTCTTCGAAATATCACTAGTAAAACACTAAAATCAGCTTCCATTTAGCAAATCACTAATGAATTTCCAAAGCGACGCTTGCCCTACGGTGGCAAAGCGAAAAGAGAGAGCCTTCAAATTCGCGGGCTTATTGCATCAATCGGTATGTCCGCAGTTTCGTATTCCATGATTCTTACCTAATGAATATAAGGGGAGGCGTTCCCCCTCCCCTTAGACCCCTCCCCCATTATTTTTTTTATTTAGGGGAGGGATTCCCCAAACCCCAAATTTGAATAGTTTTACGATAGTAAAATCTTCTGTCTTAATTATTATATCTAAAATTTAAGTTTTATACAATAACATGGGAATGGCTGGAGTATGACACTAATTCATTGCAATAAATAATTTATTTTTCTGTTTGGGAGGGGGGGGGTGTAGTTTTGTTTTTAAATGCCTTATATTAACTTCACCGCCGTCTCTCTCTGTCTTGGTCGGGCACGCGGAAAAACAAAAGTTAAAAATGACCCACTCCCCATGATGTCATCGATCTGAAATGTGGCACATAGACTCGTGTCACCTAACAATGCATCGCATCAAAATTTCAGATCGATCGAAAGTACTTTAATTAAATTAATGCATTTTTAGTTTATCTCCATATGAGGTATGTAATTCAATTTTACTGTTTTTTTTTCACGTGACAGTTCAGTTCGCGCGTTGACGCCACATCGTAGATGTACCGGCATGCTTTTGTTTACATTTTACGTGTCACGCTGAGCTCGGTCCAGCGATCGGTGACCAGACCTTTCCCCTCTCCCAGCCCCCCCTCCCCCGGGTTATAAAGCAAAGGGGAGTTAAGACTGTCTGAGTCTGTAAATGTTTGTCGCGTTTGAACATAATCAATACTGTTAGTTATGTCTCATATATAAGGAATTTATAGTCAAAAACTTTGTTTTTACGGGTTTGATTTATTAAATCCCTTATATTAACTTTACCGGTGTCTCTCTCTGTCGTTCGTCGTCGGACGGGCGGAAAAACAAAAGTCAAAAATGACCCACTTCCCATGATGCCATCAAGCTGAAATTTGGCAGATAGACCCGTGTCACCTAACAATGCATCTTATAAAAATTTCAAATCGATCTAAATTACCGTAATTAAATTAATGCATTTTTAGTTTATCTCTATACAACGTATGTATTTAAATTTCACAGTTGTTGTTTGTTTGTTTTTTCACGTGACAGTTCAGTTCGCACGTTGACGCCACGTCGTCGATGTACCGGCGTGCTTTTGTTTACATTTTACGCGTCACGCTGAGCTCGGTACAGCGATCGGTGACCAGACCTTCCCCTCTCCCACCCCCCTCCGCCAAGTTATAAAGCAAAGGGGACTTAAGACTGATTCAGTCTGTAAATTTTTCTCACGTTTGAACATAATCAATACTTTTAGTTATGTCTCATATATAAGGGATTTGTAGTCAAAGATTTTGTGTTTACGGGTTTTTTTTTATTATTATACTTTTATTTATTAACATTATTTTTGTGTATTAACAAGCTACTTAACTCATGACTCAATATGTGTATAGATAATTCTTCACTATGACCTTGGTCATTCTTATTTAATTACAAACAAATTTAATTAGTTTAAATTTTAAAAATACTTGAGCAAGTACATGTAATATATACAAATTGACTGATTTTATGTAGTGATTATTGACCTTGATTCACATAATGAATTAAATCATTTTTATGAATAATTTTAAGAGCAACTTAGTAGTTATGTTCTAATTGACATCATGTCAAAGTACAATAGAAAAATTTCAAAATATAATATCTCCTTACAAAGTATCTAGTGCCCTTGGTGGTGGTTTTTCCATGCGCACTTGCTTGTAAAGAGCAAAGTTTCTCCATGCGCACTTGCTTGTAAAGAGCAAAGTTTCTCCATGCGCACTTGCTTGTAAAGAGCAAAGTTTCTCCATGCGCACTTGCTTGTAAAGAGCAAAGTTTCTCCATGCGCACTTGCTTGTAAAGAGCAAAGTTACTCCATGCGCACTTGCTTGTAAAGAGCAAAGTTTCTCCATGCGCACTTGCTTGTAAAGAGCAAAGTTTCTCCATGCGCACTTGCTTGTAAAGAGCAAAGTTTCTCCATGCGCACTTGCTTGTAAAGAGCAAAGTTTCTCCATGCGCACTTGCTTGTAAAGAGCAAAGTTACTCCATGCGCACTTGCTTGTAAAGAGCAAAGTTTCTCCATGCGCACTTGCTTGTAAAGAGCAAAGATCCTCATGACAACAGAAGTGTAAGGCATTTACCCAGGTAAAAAGATTTTCCTCATCACAATGCCACAAGACCGACTGTACAATAAAATTAATATTTTATTTTGTAAACAATTTATTTCATATTTTTCATGTTAAGGTTGACCGCCTTTTAATTGGAAAAGAAAAAGATTTAGATTTTTTGAAATATTATTAATGTGATTTGGTCAATTGTCTGATCATTCAATCTCAAGATTCCAATTCTCTTCAGAGACCATTATGTAAGCTAATGCATATGCTAATAAATCCATGTACTGTATAGTATATGCTAATAAATCCATGTACTGTATATGCTAATAAATACATGTACTGTATATGCTAATAAATCCATGTACTGTATATGCCAATAAATCCATGTACTGTATATGCCAATAAATACATGTACTGTATATGCCAATAAATCCATGTACTGTATATGCCAATAAATCCATGTACTGTATATGCTAATAAATCTATGTACTGTATATGCCAATAAATCCATGTACTGTATATGCCAATAAATCCATGTACTGTATATGCCAATAAATCCATGTACTGTATATGCCAATAAATCCATGTACTGTATATGCTAATAAATCAAGTATTTATATTCAAACTCATTTCCCTCTTTGTAAACTGTACATTTTTTTTAATTTGTAAATTAGTATTGATTAAAACTGTTGGAGAAGGGGGCTGTCCATAAATTACGTCAACAAAATAGGGGGGAGGGGGTCTGAAAATTTTTGACAATTGTTGACAAGGGGGAGGGGGGGGAGGTCAATAAAAGTTGACGTCAACAATGTTACTTTTAAAAAAATGTAATACATAACTTAAGTTCACTTAACAAATGAAAGTTAGACAGCGTTTGTAGTCCTGTGTTACACACTCGCCCAACCTTCAGTATTTTAATTGATCTAACCCTATTCCTAGTTTTTAAAAACCGTGCTGTGCTTTTAGAGACCCCACACAATTCAATATAGACACACGAGATGTTTACTGGTAACACTTATTTTTTCAAAGTTGTTCTTTGTTGGTCTGCTGTGCAAAAAAATAAAATAAGTAAGTAGACAGTCTACATTAAACGGCTGTTCATCTCCTACATTATTGCTGCTGCCACTGATTTCACCTATTCGGCTCTTGCCTTGTAAAGAAGAAGGTTAAAAGTTATAACAGGAATTATGTAATCAGTCCATAAAAATATATTCAGCATGCTATTCATTTTACAACAGATCTATTTTCCCTCAGACAAAGACGTATAACCTCCACCCTCCTCTTCCCTACGCACGTATGGACACGAAATAATAATTAACTGTGGTCTTGGTGAAAACAACTAATTTTTTATTACAAATGACTTGATGTTTCAAAAGCATTATTTTCTGATTATGGGAAAACGATAGAGGATGAAAAAAACAAACCCATAAAAACTAAGTTTTTGACTATAAATCCCTTATATATGAGACATAACTAACAGTATTGATTATTTTCAAACATTTACAGATTGACACCGAGTGATGTCCCTTGTCTTTAATAAATGGGGGTGGGATGTGAGGGGGTGTCGGCACGACGGTCGGCGTCAACACGACGGTCGGCGTCAACTCAAACTCACGTGAAACTGGAAGAAAAAAAACAATAACAAACAGTGAATTTTGAATTACATACCTCATATAAGGATAAACTAAAAATGCATTAATTTAATTACGGTACGTTCGATCGATCTGAAATTTTGATACGATGCATTGTTAGGTCAGACGGGTCCGTGTGCCAAATTTCAGTTCGATCGGAACATGGGAAGTGGGTCATTTTTGACTTCTGTTTTTCCGCCCGCCCGCCCGCCCGCCCGCCCGCCCGCCGAGCCCAAGACAGAGACGGCCGCGAAGTTAATATAAGGGATTTAAATAAAAAATATTTTATCATACAACTACGTGAACATTGTGTTTGAGCTACTCACCCATGAACTACTGGCTATAGTGGAGTATTTGTTCTGGTCTACAGCACGCAATAACAATGGTTATAGTGATGGAGTATTTGTTCTGGTCTACAGCTCACAATAACAATGGTTATAGTGATGGAGTATTTGTTCTGGTCTACAGCTCACAATAACAATGGTTATAGTGATGGAGTATTTGTTCTGTTCTACAGCTCACAATAACAATGGTTATAGTGATGGAGTATTTGTTCTGGTCTACAGCTCACAATAACAATGGTTAAACTGTGTTAGGGGCTGAGCTATGGCGGATTAAGAGGGGGGCTGAACTGGCTAAAGCCAGGTGCCTCAATAATTTAGGGGCCCAAACTTATTATGTTGTATAATAAATGTGGGCAATTTTTGCATAAATCCAAAAAAATATCATAATTAAATTAATAAAATCTCATCTATTTAGCACAAGAAAATGTCGAAGAGTGTGAAATACCAGAAGTCGTCATCGTTTGTAATATCGAAAAACTGTTATGCAGGAAAGAGGAAAACTAGCTTAGGAAAAAAATCGATTTCTTATCAGTTTGTAAAAATTGCGAATATGACATTTAAATTTTTATTATACCTCTTATAAGGAATAAGAATAGTAAGAGTTATACAATTTCTCTATATTTGTTGCCTTGCATTCCGTGGCAAAAATGAACTGTTAGGCTCACCGAGCAATGGTAACTACCTTGGAATACTGGCACTAATGAGTCAGTTTGACACATTTCTTGCTGAACCTATCTGCCAACATGGATATGATGGACGTGGAAAGACTTTTTATATTTTCTCAACTATCTGTGAAGAGTTGATTAAACAGAAGATAGCATTGTCTGTTATTGTAGCTGAAATAAAATCTGCAAAGTACGTCTCGATATCTGTAGACTCCACGCCAGATATTATGGATGTGGACCAGTTAACATTGATCATCCGATGTGTTTCACAATCTGGCCATGTTGAGCGATTCATTTAGTTCATACCAATGTATTCGCATACTAGATCAGAAATTTCCCCAAAAAATTTTTTTTTAAGAATATGACATTTAAATTCAAGATTGGCGATGTCAGTCATACGAAAATGCTGCAAATATGAGTGGGAAGGATTAGGGGGGGGGGCTGAACGGGCTAAAGCCAGGGACCCCCGATGATTTAGGGGCCCCCAAATTTAGCATATTTTATAATAAGTGTGGACAAATGTATACATGAATTGCTGAAAATATGATAAACTAGCGTATCACCCGCCAAAATTACGGAAGTTTTCAGCTGAAATCTATTTATTTTATAAAAAATGCACTTTCGTTTAGGGCGCCTACGGCGCCGACCTTTTCAAAAGCCCAACTAACTTGTCCTTGTTTGATAAATACGAAATATTAAACTTTCTGAAATGTACACAAAGTATTTTATAATAGGGGTTGTAGGGCGCCCCTTTTGTTTTATTATTTTATAATTAACGATCATCAAATCCTCTTTTTACATTGATCCCTTTTCCAAAATTAAAATACATGTATGAGCGAAAACAATGACGTCATATAATATTTTTTTACAGCGCATCTTTAATTTGCACACCTTTTGATGCATTGGTGCATTAATTTGGTTTTCCCTGCTTTCTATAATTAGTAGCGTCACGGACAGACATTGCAAATTATATTGTTTATTATAATTAATAAAATCTAATCTATTAAAATGATGTCTATTCCGACTCGATAGTCTTAGCAGTCAAAAAACCTGATTTGATAGGCTCAATAACAGAAATTATTAATGAATATAATATATATATTTCAAATTGTTAACCGTAGTTGCGCTCTCGTGGCCGAATGAGTAGTTTTAAGGCGTGTGGTGCAAGCGGTGGCGGGATCAAAGCACGAGTGAGGTGTGAAATTTTTTTCATTTGTTTTTTAATTTTATAATTTGTCTTTTACACTCAATTTTATAATACAAGCAAAAAGTTATTGCTTCGTGTTCGCTTTTTTCATGAAAAATCATTTTGGATGAATATTTAAAAGTTACAGTCTTATATAAGCTGCTAGCAGTCATTTCATCTATAGGTACACTGGCTGGATAGGGCCCCAGTTTGAATTGCAGCCAGGGGTCCGTGCAGTCTTAATCCGCCCCTGGTGGGAAGTGTAACAGAGTCCAAGTTATCCTTCGTGAGAAGTGCAGTGTTAGTCACTATGTCCCGTGCACAGCTCATTCCCTTAATTTGGTTGGAAAAGTGCAGCAGAAGGATTCCAGCTGCAGCCAGATTTTTTTTTGCCATCTACAAAATCTTTGTACCTGGCTTGTTGCGTCTACTCATCGTTGGCAGATACTTCAAAAACACCTGAAAGGGTTAACTGTTATGTTAACAAAGCTTTGTCTGACACAAGATGGTCAGCCCGACATGATGCTGTAAGGTCTGTTAATAAAGCTCATCAAGAGAATATTGCAGCACTGGAAGAATCGGCAACTGACGAAAATCAGCCGCTTGACAGTCGACTTGAAGCAGAAGGATTTCGGAAGGAACTTGAACACCTAAAAATCAGTGGCGTAACAGCGCCTTGGCACTGTGGCAGTTGCCAATGGCACCGGCCTACGCCAGTTCAAAATGGCGCAGCTAAATCTCTAATTTTTACATTTTTATTTATATAAAGGGCGCCAAAATTAAATTTGCCAAGGGCGTCAAAAACCCGGTTATGCCTCTACTAGAAGTCACTATTTTACTTGAAATTTGGGACACAATTTTAGAAAGATTTCAGAAAACGAATGCATCCCTTCAAGAGCAGGGACGATCTTTGAATTCAACCATGCATTTGTTGAAATTTCTCCCAGACAGCTTTCTGAATTTGATTCTCATGAAGAAAAAGGAAAGGGCAAATCCCGTGGAGAAAGAGTATAAACAATCTTCAATATCATTAACAAATAGAAAAAGTGTCAGTTTGAAGAAGGGATATCACCCGAAACCGTATTTTCCCCGAGACAAAAATTCAAGGTTGTGGTATTTCTGATAATCATTCAAAAACTCTCTTCAGCTCTCCAGCATCGGTTACAAGCATTTAAAGAAATCCATGAGAAATTTGGCTTTCATACAAACCCAATTGAGCTCAAAAATGACGCCATCCGAGGGGCAAAAGCCTCGTTAATGGAGGAATATTCAAGTGATTTCGAAGACACTTTTCCTTCAGAATTAGTCCAATTTTCAGAACTTTTCAAAAGAGTTATTGTTCAGCCTAGGCTTAGGGTCAGGAACAGGAAGAAGCACAATGCGAAACTCTAAACATGCACAGAGCTAAGGATGTTGCTGTTTTTGAATGAGTAAAATTTTACACAGTCCTTTACAAATGTACACATCGCACTTCGCATCTATCTCTTATTTTCAAAGTTTAAAAGAATAAAAATTTAGAAATTGCATGGGACGACAAAGACTAAATATTCTCTCACTAAAGAACATTGAAAGAGAACTCGTAAGCTCATTTAGTTTTACTGACTTGATTGATAACCTCACCATGTGAAAAGTTCGCAAACGAAAGATCTAGGTTGAAATAAATAATACATGTAATAAATATTTTAATTTTTAATCAATATTGATTCATTTAACTTTAAATTAATTTAATTGACTTCTATTTATTTTTTGTCTTGTTACACTCTGTCCTACCAGTTACAGTCTTATATTAGCTGCTAGCAATCATTTTATTTAATGGATGCTGGCTGGAAAGGCCCCAGATTCAATGGCAATGAGCTTACATTAATAAATCAGCTAGGGGCCCCGTGCAGTATTAATCCGCCACTGGGGCTGAGGCCTTAGTAAAATTCTTTTACCAATACGCCGGGGGGTCAGGCTTGGACAATGTACACCATAGTAATATTTTGACACTCAGTGACCTCGATGCTAGCCAAGGTTTTGTGCTTTCTGAGAGTCTTCTAAAAAATAGAAAAATAGGTTAAAACTATAAGTGCTCTGTTCATTCCTAATAGTGTTATATTTATACTAGACGCCCCGCGGCGTAGCATACGCCGCAGACTTGCTCATAGAGAGTGCAAAGAAAGTTGAGAAAGAACGGACACAAACTACAGCACGAAGCAATCAAAGCAACCCGAGTGAACGTCGGTTTGACTGCCATCTCATTGTTTATTTTCGAGACATTTGCGTGCGAAAATCGGTACACCCCTAACTTCTATGAAGTCAGCTGTAAAACGATAATCGGTTTAAAATCGGAGTTACATAATTGATAAACGGTTTTCAAAAAAAAAGAACACGACATTAACAACCAAAAGTATAACTAACCCTCGCTAGGATCGGCCAAACAAAGTTTATGTTAAAGGGACGGTAGTAATAAATGGGAGGCGGGTAACAACAACCTAAGTGTGCATTTCTTCACCTTTGCTCACTATTTTGTATTTACTTGGTGCTGCTTTTTGTGTCTGTACTCTCACCCCCCCCCAAACTGCTCTTTGCACTGTTTATGATGAGCTAGTCTGCGGCGTATGCTATGCAATAAAGAGGTACAAGAACGGGCACAAACAGACATTTTAAAAAAAAACAAAATATATATATATATATTCCTCGTGGCTTGAACCCAGGAGCTTCCTCGCTTGAGGCGGACGTTTTAACCAGTACACTACGAATCTCACTTTTCTGTGAAGGAACAATGCAAGTGAAATGCAATGGCCATTTTTGGTCACCCCTCCACTACCTTCGCTTGTCAACCGTTAACTGTGTTTAGTTGACCCGAGCGAGGGTCATTCGTCATGCTCTGTTGCACATACTTGTAGCTTCTTGCCTCGCATGGTCCGACCACGAAGAGAATTATATATATAGATTTTCACATTATCTATAAAAAGTAATCAATTTATATCAATGTGTGTGTAGAATTTAAGGTTAATTCTTTTTGACTGTACAGTATGAATGAAACTAGTAATATTGCTAATACTTGTAGTTGTACCTAGCCTATTGTTAATTGTATGTGATAAAAACACTTTTCTCATTCCGTATGCAAGAACAAACACATAATCGTTCTTCCCGTCTGCAATTCGGATGTAAAATGCGTTGCCTGATGAAACCAGGAAAACCAACACACTATCAACATTTAAAAATCTTATAAAAATGCAAGACTACACAAAAATTTTGGATAAGCATAGGACGCAGTTCTGTATAGATTGGAACCCATCATCATGTTTTACTGGGAGGGTAACTTTAAAAATTCGCTAACCATGAGTTGTGAACGCGGTGGTCGAGTGGCAGCGCACTGGACTGTCGTACCGATGGTCACGGGTTCGAATCCGTGTGAAGGCAAGGGCTTGTTCCCGGGGCCTAGGGCGTCCCTGAGTCACCCCGCTCCGAATGGGTACCTAACACTACATGTAGTTAGGCGGCTGGGTAATGCGTGGAACCCACAAAGCCGTGGCCTGTGAATGCTGCATCACTTGCCAACAGATCATCTGTCATGGTCTGTGGACGCAACTATCTTCTGCATAGAAGGAGCGTCTGTATAGATAAGTCAAGTCAAGTCAAGTGAAGACGGAGGCAGGTTATTTAAGAACTATTTTATGGTAGCGGCATGTGAATTGCTTAACTTTGGCCTAAATATTGAGATATCGTCTCATTTCGCAACGAGACGAATAGTCAAATAGTTTTATTTATTTTTTCATGCCGCAGTCTATCTAGACCAAAGTCCTTAGTTTTACAAGGTTCATCGCCGCCGTGTGTGTAGAAACATTTTTTTAATATAAATGCAAATTGATTCGAGTATGAAGTTTGGGAATTTCCGTTTTAAAATGTACTACTTCTATCATTAAGGAAGCTATGTTTCATGTTTTAGTGTAAGTTATTTATTACGTTGGCGAAAAAAATATTTTTGTGTCAAAGAATTTTTGGGGTAACATTTGCTTTTCATTTAGTTGTTTAATACCTTTCAACGGAAGCGTCTCCCGCCTTTCACACCCTCTCCATAGTACGAGTTAGGAATGTAACTACCGAGGGTCACGCCAGCCATTAATCATTATTCATGTGTTGTGTTTTTAGTGTTTTAGATTCCAGAATTCCCTATAAATATTAGTCATGCAAAAACTCGCTGTTTAATTATTCTTTTGATAGTTTAAAATAATGTATTCTTGATTTTATACTTCCTTGTGATCATTCAAGAGAATTTCATAAAAATCTAAAAATGTATATTTTGTTTTCAATTTTCAAATTTAGATCGTTTCTTATTTCTGTTCAATGTTTCATTCAACCTACCTCCCAGAGATGACAGACTTAATTAGTTTTGAAAATAAAAAATAATAAAGTTGATTCTTTTTATACGATTAGAGTATGTAGATGTATTAAATAGCTAACATAGAGATAGAATAGATTGACAGAATGATAGATAGACTTGGTTTCTTATGAATGTGTTTCTTGACAGTGTTTCTCTTTACTGTGTTATTCCTGGGCATGTGTCTCTCTCTTGTCTTGACTTTCTTTCTTTGGTTTTCTCTTGTAGGTTTCCATTTTAACTGTGACTCTGTTGCTGTTAAAAGCGTTTATCTTGATTGTACCACACAAAACAACTATAACAACAAAACAAAAAGAAAACCGATTGAATTCAATGCTATTGACATCTGTTTGCCATGTCCAGAGTTGAAGTCACGTGCTAAAATTGAAATCAACTTACTCAAGGCAATGGAAAAGTAAACTTACAACAGTTTGAAATGAATGTAATAGCTTATACTGTGTTCAAACGAAAGAAGCCATCCCATGTGTCTGTTAGTAAAGTCAAATAAATTCATTGAACGATGAAAAACTTTGTCCTGCTTTTTGTTTTCCTGTCGCCGTTTGTCTGCGTGGCTGGGAACCTGTTTGCAGAATGCAATTCTGGGACCTGCAGAGCAGGCGAGAGATACAATTTCGAACATCAGAGCTGTCAGCCGTGCGACCAAGACACGTACATCGACATTGCCAACCACGGCTGCGAGGACTGTCGAAATTGCACGCGAGCTGACCATTACGACAATGAAATCGTTATCGCAAACTGCACGTCCATGTCTGATACTGTAATTGGATGTAATCATGGCCACTACATGGTCATCAATCACATGCCTGAGATGGACTTTTCTTGCGATGCCTGCAAGAGTTGCCACGACGATGAAATCTTACAACAGAACTGCACACAACATAACGATACCGTCTGCACGAAACGATCATTATTGGGTGTCGGTTCACAAAAAACAAGCTCCAACAACTCGCCGCTCATTTTGGTTGTTTCCATAGTGGCCGGGCTGATCGTGGTGATCTTGTGTGCTTTCTTATTGGGGGCAAGGCGGCGCATCAAGGAAGTTTGCGGTTGTGTTGAATTTCCCCGCTTCAAGACAAGAAGACAAAGTACAATGCGCAGAGCATTAGTGCCGAGTAAGTACAAGTTTTGACCATGTTTGGAAGTAAAGGGGAGTGATTGGACTAGCGGGGAAAATATCAAAAGCTTATAGATGCTTTGTTTTCTAAGAAACAAAACTGTTCTATAGTGACATCTGTAAATATCCATAAAACTTAAAATTTCAACTGTAAGTGAAATACAATTGCGCATTGTTTAATCTTACCTTCTGTTACTCATTTGTTTCCTCTTGTTTATACCTCTAGGCAAGAGTAGATCAGATATGGCAGATATCGAACTCTAGGCACCAGAAGAAATAGATCTGAAGTATTGTTGTAAAAGTTTTAGGACATTAAAGTACTTGTAGAAATTCAGGTTTAGTCTGGTTGGTATCGATACCATTTGTTGGTGTCATGAATTTAACTCCATCTAGACACGCAAGCACAAGATGAATAGTCTGGACTGACGCACCGTCTAGTTCGAATGGAAGAGTTGACCAATAGGCTGGACTGACGCACAGTCTAGTTGGAATTAAAGAGTTGACCAATAGGCTAGACTGACGCACAATCTAGTTGGAATTAAAGAGTTGACCAATAGGCTGGGCTGAAGCTGAGTCTAGTTGGAATTAAAGAGTTGACCAATAGGCTGGACTGACGCACAGTCTAGTAGTAATTAAAGAGTTGACCAATATGCTGGACTGACGCACAGTCTAGTTGGAATTAAAGAGTTGACCAATCTCAAGTGTATTGCAGATGAAGAAAACCATGCCATATAATTGTGTGTGTGTGTATTTGAATGACTTCTTTATGATTTATAAAATATATTTGAAACAACTTTTTTATACTGCAATCATGTACCACACTGTAATAATCGCACGGTGGAACACTCAGGGATATTCACATATTATATTTCGCTGGACAAAAATATTGAAGACAAGAAAGAAAGAAATGAATTCATGAAAGGCTCTTTGGTGGGGCAGCGTCGTGAAGTCACTGCATTCAATACAAATTTATCTTGTGAATATAACGATGGGTGATTTGTATGTCTATTTACGTGGGCATAAATTAGTCACTCATCAGTCAAAATGTACGCTGAACATAAAGCGTGTATGCTTCAGTTGAAAAGATATATGTGTTTTCCGAAAAATGTGCATCTGAGGTTTTTGAAGACTAGAAAATTTTTGAGCTTTTTTGGAATAAATAAATGTTAAATATGTCAAGTTAGAAACCCTCTTAACAATTACAATTGGGTTTTAAACATACTCAATTTTTAAATTATATTCAAAATCTTTGTATTACATTGATTTATTAATTTAAGCTCATTGCCATTGCGCTAGTATCCATCGATATAATACATTTACTACCATGTAACCATTGGGGGGGGAAGTAGAGTAGTTACATGAGAGAGGATAATGAAAGAGTATATACAAAAGTTTTAGTGTTATGTAGCTTTTTTTAATCTTTTAATTTTTTTATCTATTTTTAATTTAAATTAATTCGATTTTTCACTATTAATTTTTTTCTTAAATGATCTGACAATACAAATGATATTTAACCACTTCTGTCTCAATTTGACATTTTCAATAAAAATATATTTATCAATAGAATTTACTGTTTGTATACAACGTTGGTTATTCAATAAAGATTACCTTTTTTTAAATTTCAGTTTGTTCTTATTGTTTTGTTTGTTAGTTTTCTCTTTCTATTTTAAAACGAATTTTATTATTATTTATTACAACTTTAAATCCGAAAGATTTCTTATACCTTCGTCAAATTCTGGTTGCGCTTTCATATACAAATTACAAGTTTTTTTGTTCATTTAAATTACAACAGTAATTGTCTGAAGATATCAATATAACCAAAATCATTGATTATCTTTCATTTTTTTAAATATTATAATCCCTCCTGAATATTCACGAACTGATATTAGATGATTGCCTTATTTCTTAGTTCGTGATGTCGTGTAAAATGTTTGGTTTCCGAAAGAAATTAAGATTTAATTATTTCGATGGTGCGAAAACCTAAGCACCAAGTTTTGCACTAATATATTTGTTTAAGGAATCATGCAATCGCATATCTGAACTGTGAAGTAGTTTAAAAACATTAAATGTAGCCAAACAATAAACCTTTAAATTATACTCATGGAGCAGGAATAACTCTACAGTACGAAGTGGAATGGATGGACGACTCTGTTGTGTGTTTGGTCGGCCGAATTTTATTCAAACCTGCTTCCTCGTCTATGTTTTTATGAATTGTAAAGCAGGTTGGTTTAGTGCATCCATTTCCTATTCCTTGTTTAAAGTTGTTTTAATGACTGATTTTCTATTTTGTTTTAAATGGTTAGTTTGGAAATTTAAAAAATCACTTTTCTCCCCTCTTATAAGGGAATACGACAATTATTATACAACACTTAGTGTAGGAATGTTGTGTCTTTTTTTTATATTAAATTGTTTTAAGAAAATGTGTCTTCCGTTAGAGTATCGAAGATAAATAAAATAATAAATGCAAACTATTTCATTCATGGAAAACAACTAATTCAAAATAAAGATTCAAAGAGAAATAATAAATGAGAAATTATAAAGAACTACACGAAGTAGTACGGTAATTTTAAAAAATCCATCAAAACTTATGTTTTAATATAAGGAGCGTCTGTATTAGATAAGATAAGATAAAATAGAAGAAGCATCTGTAATAGATAAGATAAGTTAAGATAAAAGGTAAATGCATAAAATAAAAACAGGGTATTAGTAGGCCTGACAGGACGTAACACAACAGCGAACGTTTCGGCAAAGAGCCTTCTTCAACGGACAAATAGTACACAAATGAAACGAATAAAACGAAATAATAGAGAAAAAAACACTTAGCTGCGGTGAAATCCAAGTAATCCAGTAGAGATAAAGCAAGGAGAGAAAAGTAAGAGCTTAAATAGGAAAGGAAAGGGTGGGTGTGGCCAATCAATCAGCTTGTCAGTGCGAACACAACGTTGATCCCATGTGGTGTAAGAGTCCCATATTCATGGATTAGTCTATTCTCCAGACTGACCCGGCCGGGTGTGTTTGTACAAGAAACCAAGGCGGTGACAGACATGTCATCGACGCCCATGTGGTCCCGTCCATTGAAGTGTCGGGAGACAGGACACTGTTTGTCTTGTTTAATGGCACGTACATGTTCCGCGATACGGCAAGAGAGTAACCTCCCCGTTTCACCAATGTACTTCAAAGGACAGCGTTTACACACAATGGTGTAGACCACATTGCGGCTAGTACAAAGATAGCCATTCCTAATCTTGAATATCCCCTTAGGGAAGACAATCTGGTCCGTCTGGGTAACAAAGGGACATGTCTTGCAGCGATTACGACCACATGGCTTGGTGCCCAGATGGGAGGACGGAATAAGCAGACGGCTACGAACCAATAGGTCTCGCAGATTTTTATCCCTCCTGAATACAATGAGGGGTGGGGTGGAAAATATGTTGTTTGTCTCAGGGTCCGCAAGGAGGATGGTGCGGTTTTTCAAAAATATTTCCTTTGCTCTGATGTTGTGGGGATGGTATGTGAGCACCAATTTGCTCCTTTCATTACTATCACTGGAGCGTGATACAAAGGCGTCGGCACGAGTGAAGTTTTTAACTCGCTGAAGTGCAGATTGAAGTATAGCTTCAGGGTAAGACCTTTGTCTAAAAAACTCCACCATTTCCAACGCCTTTTCCAAAAAGTCCTCATTAGATTGACACAGCCTACGGAGGCGAAGGAGTTGTGAAAATGGAATAGAATCCTTACAGGATTTGGGATGAGACGAGGGATAGAGTAGGTACGAGTGACTGTCCGTAGGTTTGAAGTAGGCCGAAGTGAGGAGGCAGTTCTTCTGGAGAGTTACAGTAATGTCCAGGAAATTAACCGATAGTTCGGAAATCGTGTGAGTGAACTTAATGGAGGGGTGAAAAGAATCAACAAAGTTGATGAACGTGTCAAGTTCACTCCTCTCCATATGAGTGACCCCAATGCCGTCATCAATGTATCTTTTATAGAATTCGGGGAGGCGACCAGTGTATTCTTGTTCCACTCTGTGCTCGAAATGGCCCATGAACAAGCATGCATAGCTGGGTCCCATTTTAGTCCCCATGGCGACCCCACTGATTTGGTCAAAGAACTGGCCATTGAACTCAAACGAGTTGAGGGTTAAGACCAATTCCGCCAAGCGTAGTAAGGCGTGTGTAGGTATATTGGGGTGAGGTTGTCTGTCCAAAAAGTATTGCACAGCCAGAAGGCCATCGTTGTGGGGAATGGATGTATAGAGGGAACATACATCAAGGAGGAACAGATAGTGTCCTGTCTCCCGACACTTCAATGGACGGGACCACATGGGCGTCGATGACATGTCTGTCACCGCCTTGGTTTCTTGTACAAACACACCCGGCCGGGTCAGTCTGGAGAATAGACTAATCCATGAATATGGGACTCTTACACCACATGGGATCAACGTTGTGTTCGCACTGACAAGCTGATTGATTGGCCACACCCACCCTTTCCTTTCCTATTTAAGCTCTTACTTTTCTCTCCTTGCTTTATCTCTACTGGATTACTTGGATTTCACCGCAGCTAAGTGTTTTTTTCTCTATTATTTCGTTTTATTCGTTTCATTTGTGTACTATTTGTCCGTTGAAGAAGGCTCTTTGCCGAAACGTTCGCTGTTGTGTTACGTCCTGTCAGGCCTACTAATACCCTGTTTTTATTTTATGCATTTACCTTTTTAAAAGCCTGATTGCAGTCTCACCCCCATTACTTTAAGATAAGATAACATAACATAACATAGAGGGGGCGTCTGTAATAGATAAGATAAGGAATAAAATCCCAAATAATAAAACAGTGATTACAATTTATGAAATCTAAAAATTATTACTAAACTACTAAAACAAATGAAGTCAGTTTACGAACACACATATTATAACCAAATGAAGTCAGTTTACGAACACACATATTATAACCAAATGAAGTCAGTTTACACACACACACATATTATAACCAAATGAAGGAAGTTTACGAGAAGCAGATGCGTAACTAGGTTTTTGGCGCCCTTGGCTAATTTATTTTTGACAAGTTACAGTTTTGCGATTTTTTAATTTGTTAGAAAACAATAATTGAATTTCACTTGTTTTATTTATGACAATAAGTACGTAGTCTGACAGTGACAGTCAAACAACGTGAATATAAAATTGCATAAGACAGAAACAATACTAATTTGCAGTTTTTTATTTACTAAATAATACCAACTAAATTGGTGGATAAAACTGGATATTACTGTGTTAATAAAGAATACAGCAAAACTTGATGTAACGTGTATTATAAATAAAAACAATGGTGTCAATGTGTCATACTTGTTATCTCATTATTCTCATACATAACAATATAAACTCACAAGTATACGTAAATTTAAGTAACACTCCACAGACTAGGGGTCGTCCATAAAGTTCGTCACGCTCCAAAGGGTGTGACAGTTTGTGACAGGGGGAGGGGGCGGGTCCGGCCACGTGTGACGTCACAGTGTTTTATATTAAATTTTAATTATTTTGTTAATTAAAAAATAAATTTTTGTTCGAAAGTGTGACGTACTTTATGGGGAGGGGGTCCAAGATTTGTGACAGGGGGAGGGCGGAGTGAAAAATTGTCAAAAATAGCGTGACGTACTTTATGGACGGTCCCCTACAGCTCAGCACTTCCGTTAGCGGGCGTATTGGCGTGTTGCTAATACAGTCGGACCTTTCTAAGTTGAACTCAAGGGGGAAAAAATTCGACTTACGGAGTTTTCGAGTTAATGAAACTGGCGTAAAAGGCGCAGTTTAATCTAGGACAATGTTGATATTGAGAGGGGGGGGCAGCCATCTCAGCTAGAAGGCTTGACATGAAAGAGGGGCGGTGATGTTTCATATTAAAGATGCCAACTTGCTTTGACATACCGACACAAGCCTGTGAGATGAGACACTTTCCATCCTCTCCCCAACTTTAGTCCCTGGACAGTGAGATAGGGTATTAAGATTTTTCTTTTTAAAAGAAAGACTGTAAAATCATATTGACATTTGTATGATAAGAAGCCCCGCAAAGGCCACAAACATAATAAAAAAGATATTATAATGGTTTAAATGAAATATATTTAAATAAAATTAATTTTCACTTTTTTTGTTATCGAGGATAAAAGTGAAATACAGTCAGACCTCGCTAAGTCGAACTTCACTAAGTCGAAAGCCTCCCTATATGGTAATAATTCATTGGTCCCGGCGAAATTCCATAAGACTAATGTATTTTAGATATCTTTAACTCCAAGATTTTTTGCTTTCAACCTCTCTTAATCGTATTTTGCAAGGCGTTTGGGTTATTATTCTGGAGTGACATTTCAGAACACGAGTTCCGTAGAGCCACTTAAATGGACGTAAAATCTAATCTTAGTGCATTCCACTAGAGATTAAGCGACCCTTGCAAGTACACAAAATGACAAAGACAAGAAAAAGGAGTGGTAACTAATTTGCGTCCCTTTGTTGCATGTTGTGACTCTTTTTAAAAAGAGAAATCTTACTCTCCCCATCCCACTGTGTAAGGAGTAAAGTTGGGGAGGGGAGGGAAGGTGTCTCCTCTCACCTACTTGTGTCAGCATGTCAAAGCAAGTTGGCTTACTTTCATATGAAACATAGACACCGCCTCTCTTTCCTGTAAAGCCTTCCAGCCGGTATGGCTGTTCCCCCACATCTCAATAACTACATTGTCCTTGATTAATTGGCGATTATTACGCCATTTTCCCTAACTCAAAAATCCGTAAGTGGATTGTTTTTCGGGTCCTTTTGAGTTCAACTTAAAGAAGTTCCACTGTATTTATTTAATACAAATTTAAAAAATAGAGATTTAATGGCGCCCTTTTGAGTTGGCGCCCTTGGCAACTGCCCCGATTCCAACCCGTTGTTACGCCACTGACGAGAAGACCATTTTAACCAATGTAAACATCAGCTGCGTCACTGCTTAGAAATAAATGATGCATTTTACAGTTATCAGAATTGGTGAAGAAATCCTGGAGTGCTTTATTGAAAACGTTTAGCAGGTGTTTTTTATGACCTCGAAACAAAGATCTCTTAAGATTTGCCATATCATTTTCTACAGATTAATTCAAACCTTCATACATGCATGTGCCAAACTCGGATGAGATGACATCCTTGTCTTTCCTATTGGCCTCTTACTACAATTGTCACAATGATGTCATTCACTGTTCATGTCATAGATCACATTCGCTAACTCATCTTACACGTCTTCCATAAAATAAGTCCCAAAAGCCAAACCACAATTCCTCTTTCTACGGGCCCCAGGAAGACTAACACAAAGAGTGAAATTATTGGATGTCCTCAGAGTTTCTCGCTGTTCCCCAGATAGGAGTGAACTGTTAAAGCTCCTGAGTGACAGGCGGTGGCCTTGGTTCGGGAACTGTCACCGGCGATGCACGGGGAACAACGCCGACTGCTACAATCCCAGGCAAGTGACCAAGTGACAAGATATCAGTGTTGAAATTTGACCGGACATTCGCCTGAGATTCGTGTTGCCATCTTTGTATTTTTCCTAAGCTTCACAATAACAACTTTGATTTCTTGAAACACACTTAGACGAGGTGGGGGTTTTTGTCCCTTTAAGTTTCAATTTCATTCGTGTCACTTCATACCTGTTAAAAAAGAAAGCGTTTTGTTTTGTTTTTTGTTTTTTTCAATGACCGGTTTTATGCTCTCCGAAATTAATGTTTAGGTAAGTCAGACAAATTAAACTTTTTCAAACGTCAAACTATGTGGACTTTAATCATTGATACTATTCAAAATGTGTATCATCACCTCAAACAAGCAGAGAAAGAAATATGTCAATCTTATACACACACATTTTCTATGGCACGGGTTCAAAATAGCGACTGTCAAAACAGCGACCGTCATAATAGCGACTTCAAAATAGCGACTGTATCAAAACAGCGACCATCATAATAGCGACTTCAAAATAGCGACTGTATCAAAAGAGCGACTGTCATAACAGCGACTTCACCACATAGCTATTCTTGTCCAACCGTTCACCTAACGTAGTGGTTCCAAGCTTTTTTGACATATAGACCCCTTTTCATTGTCTAAACTTACCCAAGGACCCCAAGTGAAAAAATTAAATAAATGCATAGTAAAAAATAAAAACTCCAAAAAATAGCAACATTTTGATGAAGTATTTATTGAAATTAAAAATTGTGTTTAAAATAAAATTTAAAACAAATTAACTTATGATATATATACACGCATTCATTAAAAAACAATCAACTGCTCCGTAAAAATAAAATTTGAATCATAGTTACCCGGGAAGCTTTTTTAAAAAAATATGGACATATTTGTCCATATTTGTCCCTTGTCGAAACATCCTGTGGTCGAACTGTCCGGGGGTTACATAATGACATGTTACGAAGGCTAGACTAAGTGACGGCCACGGACCCCGTGTTATGGAGAAGGTAAATAAAGGGATTGGGGATGAAAGCATGCATGCAGGTACCTTAAGAAAGGACTATCTGAACACATTGCCTGGGGTGGGGGTGGAGTTGGATAGGTTTGGAAGGACTTGCTACCTCAGAGGAGTGGTGCTTTTAACACAATCATGAATTCGCCCTTAATGTTGATTGGTTTTCATTGTGTATACTTTTTAGTGGTAAATTAAACGTGTTGAAAATAACTATTTCATGCCATTTTTAATTTTCAATAGATAATAATATTGAACTATATTATTTTTATTAATTTTTTATAATTAGGGAGAAAAAAAAATTTTACGAGGTAAAAACGAAAAGGGTCGAAAGATCCGGGGATCAAAAAGTCCTGTAGTCGAACTTTCTCTAGCTTATAAAAAAGCAGCCACACGCCACCTCTGCCCCTACCACCGCAATCCCCCTAAATTAATCGACTGCATCTATGTTTGTTAATCACTATCGAGCTTTTTGCAAAATATATTTGACTGAAGTAATAGCAGTTATAATTTTATTTTTTTCACAGATTTTTTTAAAAACAAAATGTGTCCCGAAAATGTGTTTACACTCTTTACAACACCAACATTTATTTATACACACCTCCAGTTGATTGTATTTAATTTTGTATTGTCCCTTCTGTAAAAAACCGACATGGCTTATCGTGTCTTACTTTTCTTTATTTTATAAACTCCATTGTAGGCTAGGCACAGTAAGTTTTACAAACATTAATACAAGCAAAAGAAGAAAGTCGCTATTTTGATACAGTCGCTGTTATGATGCAGTCGCTATTATGACGGTCGCTGTTTTGACAGTCGCTATTCTGCCCCGGATGCCATTTTCTATAGCATGTTACTTTCAACAAAAAATGCCAATATCTATAAACAATTTGCTTGCGACCTGAAATAAATCATGGAGTCCTATCTTCCCCAACAGACATGACTTGGCAGAGTCGGTCCTTGAACGAGCTGGCCTAGAGGGGTACACGACTCTAGAAACTGATATAGAAGTGTACTTTTCCGCCCCTGCAGGTAAATTTATTAAAAATTAAATGAAGAAATGTAGAATATTGGGTTGTGTTGTAATAATTTCTTTTTAGTGGATATCTCCAATGATGAGTAAGTTTTGGTGGATATCTCCAATGATATCTCCCATGATATTTCTAATGATATCTCCAATGATATCTCCCATGATATCTCCAATGATATCTCCAATGATATCTTCAATGATATATCCAATGATATCTCCAAGGATATCTCCAATTATACCTCCAATGATATCTCCAATGATATCTCCAATGAAGTCAATTCACGTAGCCAGTTCGGATATTCTGTTCACAACATCGACTAGTAATCTTGGCTACATTATTTCTGACAACATGTATATTAACAACTTCTTCAATCACATCTGTCGCTCTGCCTACACTGCCATTCGTCAGATCAGCTCAATCCGTCATTATTTAACAGTTAGTGCAACAAAAACTCTAGTCTGTGCTCTTGTACTAGCTCGTATGGATTACTGCAATTCTCTTCTGTCAGGTGCGCCAAAACAATGCATTGAAAAACTACAGAAAGTTCAAAATTCAGCTGCCAGACTGGTGCTCAATGCAAAAAAACATGACCATGTTACTCCACTTCTTCGCTCACTTCATTGGCTGCCTATACAAGCCCGTATTGATTACAAACTGGCCGTTCTCTGCCACAACTTCTTTTCGGACTCATGCCCATCGTATCTTACTGAACTTTTGTCGGTCTACTCACCCACTCGCCAGCTACGATCTTCTGCAGACACACGCGTTCTCTCTGTTCCTACGACACGCACCAAAACATTTGGTGAAAGGTCGTTCTCTTTTTGTGCAGCCAAACAATGGAATTCTCTACCATTACACATACGTAGTATTCAAACAACCAAGTCCTTCAAGACTGCACTTAAGACATATCTTTTCAAAATTTATTTTCAAAATTAATGAAACAACATTTCTTGTAAATGATTAACGTAGCTTATGTATAATGTACTGTACTTTTTGTGTTTGTTATGATATGAAAGTTAATTTAATACTTATAGGTATGTTATTTCTTTCATGTAAAGCGCTGTGAGCCCAGTTCCTTACTGGGATACAGCGCTATATAAATAATCAATTTATTTATTATTTATTATTATTATATCCAATTATACCCCCAATGATATCTCCAATGTCATCTCCAATAATATCTCCAATTATATCTCCAATTATACCTCCAATGATATCTCCATTGATATCTCCTATGATATCTCCAATGATATCTCCAATGATATCTCCTATGATATCTCCAATGATATCTCCAATGATATATCCAATGATATCTCCTATGATATCTCAAATGATATCTCCAATGATATCTCAAAGGATATCTCAAATGATATCTCCAATGATATCTCCAATGATACCTCCAATGATATCTCCAATGATTAGTAAGTTTGGGTCAGAAGTGGAAATGCGAGGAATCAGATTACAACCATTTTTTAATGCAATGATGCATATTACAATGTATTGTTTTTTTGTCTCAATAATAAAGCGTTTTGAAAGATATGGAATATGCGAATGAAATTTGTTTTCATAACAACTTGCACACAATAACTTTTTTAATTTACAAAACTACATATGCAAAAATTCTTTTAGATATTACACATTAAAATCGTGCGTTGAAAGACAAAATTCATAGTGATAACAAGCTTGTAGTTTTCAGATGCCTTGCCTTAATTCGATATATATAATATATGTTTTAAATGTTATACGATAATCGCACCTTAGTTGACTCTCTGCATCCAAACAACTCGTTGTCCTTCTGGTTGACAGTAAACCCCCATGTGAAGTTACGGTGCATGAATCTTTCCAGACACTGTGGACATCTGTGGGAAATCTGTGCGCATGCCGGAAGTCAGCCCGTTCAAACTTGATCCGGATGGAATTGTAACTGAGAATCAGCTGAGGGTAACTTCTATCTTTTTGTATAGTTTTTCATTGTTACCCAGCGGCGTAGCGTGGGCATGTGCCACCCGGGGCAGAACCATGTTTGCCCCCCCCCGAAAAAATTTGGTGCTACATGTATATAGAAAAGATACTCTTTTTAATAGAAAGTAATAATAAGGACACTATACATTTTTATGGTAGAAATAAATGGAAGAGCGTCCATTTCTTGATTAAAATTGAAGTTGTATGCTTTTCCTCATTATACAATCTTTGATGTATCAATGTTGTCAGCAATGCGAAGCTATAGATTATTCAATCGTTCTGTATTCATTGTTGTTCGTAATTAATTTTTCATTAACCTAATTTTAAAGATGCTGCTCTCAGAGCTGGCAGTTTTAAGGAATCTACAAAGTAATGAAATCATATTAGGCAATGTAACGTAAAGCCTAAATATATTAATAAACTTGAATAAATCATATCAGCTTGAATTCATTAATTCTTTTTTTTTACTCGTGAGGTAATTGAGTCCTTGCTTGACAATGTCATGTGAGATACTTACTCTAATTTGAGGGAAAGTTTCAAATTCCAGTAGTTTCACTGGTGTACGAAAATCATATTTGTCTTCAGAATAAAATATCTGCTAAAGCCTCGCATGAATTTATACTGTAACCACATCTAATGAAGGATACACCTTTCTCTCAATTTTTTATACATAACATGGCTACATATCGCCAATAATTTTATTTGTCGTTCTTTGACTGGAAGATTCAATTAAAATGATAATTGTCCACATCAAAGTTTAGCAAAAGTCAATCCTTTTAGCATTTCATTAAATCATCTGTGAGTAGCAACTGCAAAGCATTTTTTTGTTAATAAAAAATTGTTCGTTTCATTTGGAGCAGCACGTAAAGAAATCAGATGTAATGAACAGTTTGAGCAAACAAGACATAAAGATTGATGTCTTTGGGTCCTTCTTGAGCTCTTGTATATTTTCCAGCCATGAAGAATTATTAACAGACGTTGGCTTGGACATCTGCGTTTCAATATTTTAACACCATCATTTGCTTAAATCTTCTAGGAAATAATGGGGGTAGATTGATTTTAATATTTCGTGTTTTGTACCCGAAGGATGATATTTGGCCCACTGTATCTTTTCAAATGATGTCTGGAAGCACTGGGTCGTAATATTTTATTAGATGCATCAGTTCCAGAACATTGCCTTTATTTGCATTAGTATTGTCCTCTCTGTAAACTCGAAAAGCCATATTCTATTTTGTCAGGACTCAATAATGTCAAACATTCTAACTTTCTAACAAGAACGTTTTCCACCTTAATTTGTTTTCTTTTACAAATTATTGTTCTTTTTTAATAGTATATTCTTTTCATGCGATTTATCATTCCTTTCATTTACAAAAACATGTATTTTATTAAACTTTATTTTAACTTTTTTCACTTTTAGAAGCTAATTAACAGTGAGGAATTTGCCGCCCCCAACATTTGCTGCCCTGGTTATTCGATTGGCTCATGTTTGAAAATGATCGGGTGCAGTAATTTTCGCTTCTACAACATGGGCGGCTTTCAAATTTGAATCATCAATTAAGTTACCAGCAGAACATTGACACGTTGTCTTACTACTTAAGCTTCTTGGTTTTCAGTTCATAAGTATCAGAATAATTTATATCCAATATGGGGTTTTGGCAGTAGAATCGTTCACATTTTTTAGATTACTTTATTTCTTTTCTATATTTCTTAATTGGTATTTAATTTATAGTGATAAAATTCCCACTTCCATTTTTTAAATATTATTCTTATAAGCTAAATAACGACAAGGAAAGTGCCGCCCCTAACAAAGTGCGCCCGGGGCATTTACACCCCTTGCCCCCCTCTCGCTACGCCACTGTTGTTACCTCTCATAAAAGAATCAAAGTTTGGTATTTTCTCATGATATATTCAAAGTTTCGTATATTTTTAAGTTAAATTCAAAGTTTGGTATTTACTCAAGTTAGACAAAAAAGTTTAATATTTTCTCAAGTTATATTCAAACTTTTTTACTTTCTCATTGTACCTTTTCATTGTAGGTATATTTGTGGTAGTTCTTAAGTAACTAATTCGTGCAAGGAACAAATTCTGTTATTTCTAATGTTTCCATTGTATAAAGACATGCTTTCCTTGGACGCATCTTTCAGTGGAGATGTTTCAGTAGCAGAAAAGACATTGCTTTGGTCAGAAAGTCATCGGAGGCAATTGAAATTCTCATAGGACGACAACTTTTAACTTTTTATGCAAATATTATCTTTAACTTCAATGATCTTTAAAAATTCCAAAATAAACAAACACTATTTCTCACTTTACCCTGTTGTCCATAACCAGGTTTAGAAATTCCGTAACACGTATCCTATACAAACACACGATTCTTCTATGTAGAAGATTATTGAGTAGAAAATTATTGAGTTCGTTGCCCTTATATTATTGTGTCAAGAATTTATTTTTAATTTTAACAAAAGCATACATCTACTTCATCAGAGTGGTGCTGAGATTTACCGTGAGAGCCCGGATGTACACTGGAAAGCTAAACCAGACGAGCGTTACTGGCTAATCTTCTGGGATGTGGGATTTTTGAAAGTGCGAGGCTGGTGGTACAACATAACACTCAGTGGAAACAATCTCCTAGGACAGGTGGGTGAACTGTTGAAAGTGAGGGGCCGGTGGTACAACATAACACTCAGTGTAAAGAATCTCCTAGGACAGGTGGGTGAACTGTTGAAAGTGAGGGGCTGGTGATGGTACAACATAACACTCAGTGGAAACAATCTCCTAGGACAGGTGGTGTGGCTGTTGAAAGTGAGGGGCTGGTGGTGGTACAACATAACACTCAGTGGAAACAATCTCCTAGGACAGGTGGGTGAACTGTTGAAAGTAAGGGGCTGGTGGTGGTACAACATAACACTCAATGGAAACAATCTCCTAGGACAGGTGGGTGGACTGTTGAAAGTGAGGGGCTGGAGGTGGTACAACATAACACTCAGTGGAAACAATCTCCTCGGACAGGTGGGCGGACTGTTGAAAGTGAGGGGCTGGTGGTGGTACAACATAACACTCAGTGGAAACAATCTCCTAGGACAGGTGGGTGAACTGTTGAAAGTGAGGGGCTGGTGGTGGTACAACATAACACTCAGTGGAAACAATCTCCTAGGACAGGTGGGTGGACTGTTGAAAGTGAGGGGCCCGTGGTACAACATAACACTCAGTGGAAACAATCTCCTAGGACAGGTGGGTGAACTGTTGAAAGTGAGGGGCTGGTGGTGGTACAACATAACACTCAGTGGAAACAATCTCCTAGGACAGGTGGGTGGACTGTTGAAAGTGAGGGGCCCGTGGTACAACATAACACTCAGTGGAAACAATCTCCTAGGACAGGTGGGTGAACTGTTGAAAGTGAGGGGCTGGTGGTGGTACAACATAACACTCAGTGGAAACAATCTCGTAGGACAGGTGGGTGAACAGTTGAAAGACAAGTTTGTTAAGAAGAGTACGGGCTCAGGGTTGGTGTTAGTTTTAGTTTAAGTTTTAATGTTAGTATTAAGGTTAGGTTTAATGATACTGCTCGGCTGGGGTTAATGTTAGGGTATGAGTAAATATTGGTTTGGTTTCGAGGATTGCAATTATTGTTTGGAATGAGTGCATTGTTAGAATTATGTTAGAAGTTAGCGTTACTGTTGGAGTTTATGTTCGTGTCAACATCAGTGTTAGTGACATGCAGCGTTATGGATAATAAATCAATTTTAAAATAGCATTACTTTCATGTGTCGTTAATTTTTATTTTTAAATCCCTTATATTAACTTCACCGTCTTGTCTCTCTGTCTGTCTGTCGTCATCTCTGTCGTTCGCAGGCTGAAAAACAAAAGTAAAAAATGACCCACTTCCCGTGATACCAACGAGCTGAAATTTGGCACATAGACCCGTGTCACCTAACAATGCATCGTATCAAAATTTCAGATCGATCACACGTACTGTAATTAAAGTAATGCACTTTTAGTTTATCTCTATAAACCATATGTATCGGTCGCTATTGTTTACATTTTACGGGTCACTTGACTTCACGCCAGCATCCCGTGTTTAACACCAGAGTTTATTTAACGCGTTGACGCCACCCGTCGATGTCCACACCCCCTCCCCCCTTCCCCCGGTTTTAAAGCCAGGGGAGATAATTCGGTTTCAGTCTGTAAATGTTTGTCGCGTTTGAACATAA
Organism: Ampullaceana balthica; assembly: GCA_944989445.1. Classification (NCBI taxonomy): domain Eukaryota; kingdom Metazoa; phylum Mollusca; class Gastropoda; family Lymnaeidae; genus Ampullaceana; species Ampullaceana balthica. The sequence continues at coordinate 1,042,099 of CALYLW010000132.1, read as the reverse complement.
TCATTACTTTTAGTTATGTCTCATATACAAGGTATTTATAGTCAAAACCTTGTTTTTACGGGGTTGTTTAATTCTAAATTCCTTACCACGACTGTCAACCTATTTCAGATGCGGGTCCCCTACCAACCCCCTGCCAACCCCACACGCCACATCAACCCGATTCTCATCATCGTGCTCCGTGAACACACCAAGGTAGAGATCGACTCAGATGAGGTCATCGTGCGGTGCACATTGCGGGAACCGTCGGTGTTCACTGCTAATTACTGCAGAGAAAAACTATTCCATTGGATAGTTCAACACGCAAGTCAGTAGATTAACTTTTAATAGATCCTATTAGATGCTTATATATACTTTTACAAAGTTTTACGTTTACAAAGTTAGGCGAACAATTATATTTATATTCGTACGTGTTTTCTGGGTCTACTTCATCTGTTTCAACTCGGTTTGTTACCATTCTCCTTGCATGTGTATACAATACATTTTAAAAGCTTGCTATATGTTGCATATTCACTGGAACCATGTGGCCTTTTCCTTGCAGAGGTCATAGGTCTACAAGTCTACTACACTGACGGCACGTCGTGGTACGAGAAGTTCAGGGCATGTGTGGAGATGTACGTCTGTCACGAAGATTGTCTCAACAATTTTTCAAGTTGTAAGTCAGCAGAGTTTAGCTTAATAGGTGTTGTAGCATACTTAGTAGAATATTGCACCATTTAACGTGATTGGCTGTTGCTGAATTGGGTTTGTTCGAGAATAGCGCAATTCGACCCAATTTTTAGTGCTACACACAGCTTAAAGTGACTGAGAGTTGCATAATTCACAATTTGACTTTGTTGAATTCTCCACAATTTGACTTTGTTGAATGCTGCACAATTTGACTTTGTTGAATGCTGCACAATTTGACTTTGTTGAATGCTGCACAATTTGACTTTGTTGAATGCTGCACAATTTGACTTTGTTGAATGCTGCACAATTTGACTTTGTTGAATGCTGCACAATTTGACTTTGTTGAATGCTGCACAATTTGACTTTGTTGAATGCTGCACAATATGACTTTGTTGATCGTTACATTTATTGACTGGCTATTATGATCATCATAAATTTACGTAAAACTAAAACAATTCAGTTGGAAGTTTTACTTCCTAAAAAGCTTGCTCGCTCAGTGATGTTCGTTTAAATGGGTCTTCAGATACATTTATACATGTCATAGTATGTAAATATTATATCGTATTGGCTGCTGCTAAAATCCATTTTTATTGGTAAAAGATTGTCATTGTAATGATGTGCATTTCTTGTAAAGTTCTGGATATTACTATAATACTATAACTTGCCTGGTTATCTTACCAAACTTGAAGTTTACGACTGAAAATTTCAGCAGAAAAAAATGCAGCTAAATGGGTAAAATAAATAGCTTCACGGTTGTCCAAGTGTCGTTATAAGCAGCAATTCTTTTCAGACATGAAGAAACTGCATGGAGCTGGGAGCTATAGTTGATGGGCTATAAAGAAGCTGCATTGAGCTGGGAGATATTGTTGATGGGGTATAAAGAAGCTGCATGGAGCTGGGAGATATTGTTGATGGGGTATTCTGATGGAGCCGGTGATGGTATAATTCTTATCGCTCTGGGCTCTGAATCATTAAAAAGTTGTACTGTAAAGCAATTTCATAAATGGTAGCCATTCTGGTGTAGCAGCAATGTTTTTGCCTTCCCTTCTGTACCACGCATGTTGCCACACTCTTCTAAAGCTTTGTTGACCCTTTTTCCTACCCGCTGTTTGGCCCAACTGATAAGATGTTCCGCTGTGCACTGTTTTATCAGCTCTATATGTAGCCCTACTGACATGTTTTTGTCCTCCACTCCTCTACTATGATTCCTCACTTATCTTAGGAGTTAGGTTGCCTCTACTCCTCCATGAGCTTTTTTCTTAACATATTCTCTAATGTCTAGTTAATAAAATGAATAACTTACAAGAACAAAAGTGTCTTCAAGCGCTGACACTAACCACCAGTTTATTGGATGCCGGAGCCGTTCACGGCTGAAAAAAGTCTGCTCCGTTTCACTAATTAACAAAGCCTCAAGGGAGCGGTGGCATCTTTAGCTACTCTGATTTTATAGGAAATCTAATGTAAGCTACTTTATATTCATATATGCCCATTTGGTCACTTGTTTACACTTTTCATCGCCAGATGCATTACGGGAAAGGGACGTCATCGATTTCTTCAATTTGGATCACGCGACTCTCGACCACTACGTGAATTTCCATTTCTATTCCCGGTACAGGCAGTACGTCTGGTCACGTTGTTGTACACCACAAGAGTCTCCGTGAGTTCATTTTAATTATGGGTAAAGTGGGGGTGGGGGGTTGCTGGGACGTAGTGTGGGGTTTCTGTCCCCCGGGGCTGTTACAAAGTTTGCCGCCCCTAACCTATCAAGTATGAAGCTATTAAATTAAAATGAAAATAGATTTTTATTGAAAGTACTGATAAAAAAAGTATCAATGTTATGTTAGAAATAAAGATTTAAGAGTTTTCTTTACTTCTTGGTCTAAACTAAACGTTTTCTGTTTCTCCGCACGCGCCAATCTGTGGTGGCTCTGGCAATATCAATGTTATCAAATCACTTCATGCTAAATACCCACAATAGCCAGATTACTCAATCTTGGTGTATTCGTTGCTCGTAAATAATGTGTATTAAAGAAGCTTCTCTCTCTCTCTCTCTCTCTCTCTCTCTATCTATCTGTGTCTCTCTGTGTGTGTCTCTCTCTCTCTTTCTCTCTCTCTCTCTCTATGTCTCTCTCTCTTTGTCTCTCTCTCTCTCTTTCTCTCTCTCTTTCTCTCTCTCTCTGTGTCTCTCTCTCTGTCTCTCTCTCTTTCTCTCTTTCTCTCTCTATCTCTTTCCCTCTCTCTCTCTCTCTCTCTCTCTCTCTCTCTCTCTGTCTGTGTGTGTGTGTCTCTCTCTTTCTCTCTCTCTTTATCTCTCTCTCTCTTTATCTCTCTCTCTCTCTCTCTCACACACACACACACACACTCTCCCGACCCAACATTATACTTTACCAACTTCATGACTTCACACCCCTTCTACTACAACATCTCACCGAGGAACTCAATAGTCTTTCCGGTCCCCAGTATCATTCCCACTGTTGTCTTGCATGCTTTCATGGAGAGTTCCAGTGCTACTATTGCCAGATGATCTAGTAGCTTATTGATGCTTCAATCTGGAACTTCAGGCTCTTCTCGCAGGAGGACCTCGACTGGTGGTGGTTCATTTTTATTTCAATAGTCGCTGGTTCCTTTTCTGTATCTCCTACCTGTGGAGTCTCTGTTGTCCTCAACTGATCTCCCAGGTGCAGATCTCTATGCTGCCTTCCTACAGATTGTCTTTCACTCCCGACATCTATGCGGTGGCCACGACTTTAAACATTTTTGGACATGATAGCAGACTATCCACTTTATAAAACGTACATAGAAACAACCTTTTTAAACCACAAAAGACCTTGGGCATTTCAAACACTCAATAACTATAAACTCAATAACTATAAACTCAATAACTTTAAACTCAATAACTATAAACTCAGTAACTTTAAACTCAATAACTATAAGCTCAATAACTATAAACTCAATAACTATTAACTCAATAACTATAAACTCAATAACTATAAACTCAGTAACTATAAACTCAGTAACTATAAACTCAATAACTATAAACTCAATGACTATAAGCTCAATAACTATAAACTCAATAACTATAAACTCAATAACTATAAACTCAGTAACTATAAACTCAGTAACTTTAAACTCAATAACTATAAACTCAATAACTATAAACTCAATAACTATAGACTCAATAACTATAAACTCAATAACTATAGACTCAATAACTATAGACTCAATAACTATAAACTCAATAACTATAAACTCAATAACTATAAACTCAATAACTATAAACTCAATAACTATAGACTCAATAACTATAAACTCAATAACTATAAACTCAATAACTATAAACTCAATGACTATAAGCTCAATAACTATAAACTCAGTAACTATAAACTCAGTAACTATAAAATCAGTAACTATAAACTCAATAAATATAAACTCAATAACTATAAACTCAATAAGTATAAACTCAGTAACTATAAACTCAATAATATAAACTCAGTAACCACCGAAAGAAAACAATTCTTTAGACACCCAAAGACGGTCAACTTATGAACCACCAAGATAAAACAAACTTCCAAAGGTTTATCAAATTAGTGAACAATAGCAGACGATCAATTTTTTAAACACCCACAGACTATAAAGTTGTTTACCCCTAGCCCTTTGTTGACTGCTGTCGTCCCCCGTCTATAACAACTGACTTGCCTCCCTTGTTTCAGGATGTTTGACTTCCGCCCACGGCCTGGAGACGACCTTTATATCAATAACACCAACATGGCCGCGCTCTCAAAGTATATCAAGATGAGTATAGAAATTGGCAGGCCGCCCAAATTATTTCCAGGTACCAAAATTTCTATATGTAAAACCAACATTACATAAGTGTGTTATATTGTAGTTAACGTTTTGTTTGTTTTTAACTTTTTTTTCTTTCGGTAGAGGAAGCGTTCTGTATATGGCGAGGGTCGGGGAGTGTTTGGCTTTTTCTGTGTATATATGTGGTATACGGTACAACAGACTTTAACCTTAACCTTATTAACCTTATATATACAGATAGTCATTTCCTAAGTGTTGGTTTTGTTCAGATCGATAACACATTTTCATTGTTCATTCCTTTCTTTCAGATTTCAGATATCTCATCGTCTTCAAGTTTCAGATTTTAAATGTTTTAATGTCTTCTAGTTTTAGATTTCAGAAATCCTCATCGTCTTCTTGATTAAGTTTTCAGTTACACTTATAGTCTTCTTGTTCAATATTTCAGATATCTCATCATCTACTGTTTTCTTATTTGAAATATTATATTCTTATTTTTTCCAGATTTTAGAACATTCTACTCTGTACTGCTTGTAAGTCCTGACGAAGACATGGAAATATACCCGGATGTTCTGGAAAAGCCGCTCGGTCTCTTTTGGTTGGCAAATTTAAAATTTCCAGGTTAGTGAATAAGCAAAAGTTGGTTTGTTGTTAACGTTGTCATTTGGCAGCTAGTCAGGGTGGTAATAATCAGATTGGCTCCATCTAGTTATGGTGTCTATGAACAAAGGGTTCCGCCCACCCAGATGGTAAATAATTAAACGTGACACCTTAGCAGGCTGGGTATCAATGCTAACAGGTAGCTTTAGATTGTCGGTATTCAATTGTTTGTATGCTATTAGTCATCAGGTCCTTTTTATTTTATTATAACTTTAAAATTATAAAGATACAACATTATGGTACTAATTGTCTATATAATTAAACCTACGAAAATAAAACCAGTTGATTTTGTTTTTTAATCTCCATTATCTAAGTAAAAATCTTATAAAATTGTATTCGAAATCGAGCCACCAAAATATTTCTAATTCGATGATGATCGTTGTGTATGATCTATTATAACATTAAGAATCTTATAAATGTTTGAATTCCAACATCGTAAGGTCGATTTCCGAAACACTTGCGAAAGAAAGCGGTGAAGAGGCTTAGAGATTTCATTTCAGTTTAGCTAGCTTTTTCTGTACCAGCGGCAGATGGGAGAAAATGCGGGAAATATTTCGGCAGGTCCGGTTTGCACTAACGTTGACTAAATACGCAAGTCTTCGCAACTAATCAATTTCCTTTGAAAGACCTTTTATTAAATTTCTCTTTGCTCACAGATGTGCTTTGGACGCCAGAGCTAAAAACCTTGCAAGAATACAAAGCTCCGCTCCCAGTGTGGGAGCGTCATCGTTACTACATCCTTCTGTTGTCACATTCATCGCCCCTTGACTCCATACCCAAAGCTGTGCTGTCGGGATGTGTGTAAGAATAAGTCTTTGAAACAAGTCGCTATACTCAGAAATATATCATTGATATACCCGTAGCTAAAGTCAAAGACGTGTTTTTGGTATACCAGTAGCTACATGATGACTAAATGCTCATAGTTCTGCCATTGGTTTTCCAATAACTGAACTCAAAGATGTGCTATCGTTATACCAGTAGCTATACTATAGATGTGTCATGATTTAACAGTAGCTAATGCTTAAAGATTTACTGTATGGACAAGTTTGGGACATTGGCATATTAATTAAAATAACAAAAGAGTTTTTAACACGGGAGATAACCATAGATATAACATTGATTAGTGTTATTTTGTTGTTTTTGTTTTACCAGTGTAAGGTACATATTAGTATAGTTATAAAATATACTTTTTGATAAAATATGTTTTCGGACCTGTACAATATTGTAAAAATACAAGTTTCTTTACTTACTTGACATAATTTTTCCCACAATTTCAATATCGACCAGAAGGGCGAAATGTATGAATGGTGCAGTAAAAAAAAATTAATTTCATCAAACCTGCCACCCCTTTGTCTCTTAATTTAAGTCAATAATTGTACAGAGACGTTTGAGACAAGGGACTTTCCATGCATACTGTCCACAAATTTTAGGGGCTGTCCAAGAATACTGTCAACAAATTTAAGGGGCTGTCCAAGAATACTGTCAACAAATTTTAGGGGCTGTCCAAGAATACTGTCAACAAATTTAAGGGGCTGTCCAAGAATACTGTCAACAAATTTTAGGGGCTGTCCAAGAATACTGTCAACAAATTTTAGGGGCTGTCCAAGAATACTGTCAACAAATATTAGGGGCTGTCCAAGAATACTGTCAACAAATATTAGGGGCTGTCCAAGAATACTGTCAACAAATATTAGGGGCTGTCCAAGAATACTGTCCACAAATATTTGGGGCTGTCCAAGAATACTGTCAACAAACTTAAGGGGCTGTCCAAGAATACTGTCAACAAACTTAAGGGGCTGTCCATGAATACTATGGGGTAAAACTTGCCTGCGGTACGTTCTAATAGTTCCTAGACAGTTTATCGCGCCTTCGTTTTTCCTATGAGATGAACTGAGTCTCCCCTTCCAGGACAAGTGAATGTGGTTGGGACCTCCGACATCTTCCACTGACAATACGGCTGAGGGCAGTCAGCTGGTTCAACGCCAACGCAGACATCTTTTCAGCCATCAAATTAATGGAACGCTCATTCTTAGGTGAGACTCAAATAAAATGGATGGTGCTTGTTTGTGATCGGATGGTGTCGGCTTTGTTCCGTGTATCATAATTAAATATATAATATGTGTTGGTATATCAGATAAAACATAATAACCATACAATGTTTTGAAAATCAATACTTAGAAATAATAACAAATCATTATGAAGTATTAAAAACTGAACATTTTCAACAAATGTAATCGCTTTATTCCTTAAACTGTAATTTTTTTTCACCCTTGAAATTTCTTCCCTTTTATTAAATTTTTTTTCTTACGCTTTTTTTTCTAGCATTAAAACACATTTGAGAACATTTCCTTTTATCATTAATATTTATTTTAACATTTAACTCTCAGCCTGCAACGATTCTCGCATGTCTTTCAAAAAACACTGCAGCAACAACACATCGGATTATCCGTACTATCCGACTGAGCTCACCTTCGCCATCCACAACGCCAGCATCAAGCGAGCCCTGAAGTTTGACCACTCGGCCCCGGTCAGGATGCCCATGTGCCAGGAGCCGTTCGACAACGACTGGACGACGATGAAGCGCAACCCTTTTCTCCCTGTACTAGATGGCGCTTCTAAAAGTTCGTGTGCGATACTTTGCTGGACGTTAATACCGATAGCTGGCATTTTCAGCAATGATTACTCTTGACTATTGTATGTTCCCCTTCCCCTTCCGATTACTCTTGACTACTGTATGTTCCCCTTCCCCTTCCGATTACTCTTGACTACTGTATGTTCCCCTACCCCTTCCGATTACTCTTGACTACTGTATGTTCCCCTACCCCTTCCGATTACTCTTGACTACTGTATGTTCCCCTACCCCTTCCGATTACTCTTGACTACTGTATGTTCCCCTACCCCTTCCGATTACTCTTGACTACTGTATGTTCCTCTACCCCTTCCGATTACTCTTGACTACTGTATGTTCCTCTACCCCTTCCGATTACTCTTGACTATTGTATGTTCCTCTACCCCTTCCGATTACTCTTGACTATTGTATGTTCCTCTACCCCTTCCGATTACTCTTGACTATTGTATGTTCCTCTACCCCTTCCGATTACTCTTGACTATTGTATGTTCCTCTACCCCTTCCGATTACTCTTGACTATTGTATGTTCCTCTACCCCTTCCGATTACTCTTGACTATTGTATGTTCCTCTACCCCTTCCGATTACTCTTGACTACTGTATGTTCCTCTACCCCTTCCGATTACTCTTGACTACTGTATGTTCCTCTACCCCTTCCGATTACTCTTGACTATTGTATGTTCCTCTACCCCTTCCGATTACTCTTGACTATTGTATGTTCCTCTACCCCTTCCGATTACTCTTGACTATTGTATGTTCCTCTACCCCTTCCGATTACTCTTGACTATTGTATGTTCCTCTACCCCTTCCGATTACTCTTGACTACTGTATGTTCCTCTACCCCTTCCGATTACTCTTGACTACTGTATGTTCCTCTACCCCTTCCGATTACTCTTGACTATTGTATGTTCCTCTACCCCTTCCGATTACTCTTGACTATTGTATGTTCCTCTACCCCTTCCGATTACTCTTGACTATTGTATGTTCCTCTACCCCTTCCGATTACTCTTGACTATTGTATGTTCCTCTACCCCTTCCGATTACTCTTGACTATTGTATGTTCCTCTACCCCTTCCGATTACTCTTGACTATTGTATGTTCCTCTACCCCTTCCGATTACTCTTGACTATTGTATGTTCCCCTTCCCCTTCCGATTACTCTTGACTATTGTATGTTCCTCTACCCCTTCCGATTACTCTTGACTATTGTATGTTCCCCTTCCCCTTCCGATTACTCTTGACTATTGTATGTTCCTCTACCCCTTCCGATTACTCTTGACTATTGTATGTTCCCCTTCCCCTTCCGATTACTCTTGACTATTGTATGTTCCCCTTCCCCTTCCGATTACTCTTGACTACTGTATGTTCCCCTACCCCTCCCCCCCCCAATGTATAAAATTTATTGTATATGAGACGTAAATAAGTCATGAACGTATCTAGTCAAGATAATTAGAGCGGTTCGGCTAATTTGGCTGGACCACTTACCGCGCTACCACAGAGCTGATTATTGAACCGTGTTGGAAATATTGTAAACTATTTTGGAATGAACATTTTCATGTAATGACAAAACGAATATTTGTAAAATAATAATAATTAGATTTTCTTTTTCAACAATACCACATATTTCTAACAGTCCAGTGTGTATTTATAAAGGAATAAATTACGGCACAGCACTTTCTAGCCTTAATTAAAAAATGAATGCTCAATAAACATATCAACATGTTTCCATTTGTTTTGTTTGTTGTTTTTTTTCCTTGTTTCTACTCGTTTAAAATTACTTAAAGTCTAACAAAGGCAATGGTATTTAACTTAGGCAATGTTTTCCTGAAGTTTTCTCTCAAATTCACTTTTCACTGCTCTGTCGCGTTGGTATTACAACCTCTACGGTTCATCTAATGGCTTCAGATATTTAAAAGCGCTATAAAATTGTCTCTAAATGTAGGTGCAGTTAATGCTGGTAAAATCACCTTCAAAATGTAGTTGCATTGTGAGTCTGTCATTCCCGATAAAATTGTGTGATATGTAACCCAGACATTCACCATTAAATTATGTGATATGTTGCCCAGACATTCACCATCAAATGTATGTGATATGTCAGGGGTCGGGAAACTATGGCTCGCGAGTCAGATGTGGCTCTATTGATGGCTGCATCTGGCTCGCAGACAAATTTTCGATTATAAAATTCAAAAAAACTGTTTATTCAGACTCCTTTGATCTACATAATAATTGCATATAAAAACAGCATAAAATTTTTTTAACAATGACAATGTTATTAAAAAGAATTCAGATACTTAATTATTGAAATGTACTTTTAGTGTTGAAATTACACAAAATGCACACATTTATTTGAATTTTAAGTTCTAAACATAATGTATGGCTCTCACAGAATTACTTTTCAAAATATAAGGTGTTTATGGCTCTCTCCGACAAAAAGATTCCCGACCCCTGTGATAAGTGGTCAATACATTCACCATCAAATTTATGTGATATGTAGCCCAGAAATTCACCATCAAATGTATGTGATATGTAGCCCAGACATTCACCATCAAATGTATGTGATATATGGTCAAGACATTCACCATCAAATTATGTGATATGTAGCCCAGACATTCACCATCAAATGTATGTGATATGTAGCTCAGACATTCACCATCAAATTTTATAATATTTAATCCAAAAATTCACCATCAAGTGTGTGAAATATGTTGCACAGACACTCATTGTCAAATGTATGTGATATTTAGACCAGAATATCACCTTCAAATATAAGTGCAGTGTGGGCCAGACGTTCCAATTCACGAGCTACAAACTGAAGAAACAATTTGGCACAGTTCCTTTGAATTCATTCGACAGCTTTTTTTGTATGAAAATTGAGGACCGACTACCAGATAGTGCTACCATGAGGACCGACTACCAGATAGTGCTACCATGAGGACCGACTACCAGATAGCGCTACCATGAGGACCGACTACCAGATAGTGCTACCATGAGGACCGACTACCAGATAGTGCTACCATGAGGACCGACTACCAGATAGTGCTACCATGAGGACCGACTACCAGATAGTGCTACCATGAGGACCGATGACCATATAGTGCTACTATGAGGACCGACGACCAGATAGTGCTACCAAGGAGACTTGAAGCTAGCAAAGAAGGATATAGATGTTATACACACCTTAAGTTATGATATAAGAATGTGACGACAATCAACATGTCAACAAAAATCGTATCATAAGTAGGCGTGTTAATGTATGGGCCTTGGTACGATTGAAAGTTGTAAAGTTTGTTTAGTAAAATGCAAGAGCTAAGCCCTAGAAAAATATAATATAACGTTTGAGTTTCAATACAAATTTTAATGATCAACCCATTGGTTCAGTTGTTGAGGGTTTTTTCCCGTTACGCCTTTATCCGTTAGAATTCTTTTCTGTTTTGTTCCTTGTTTATGGTGGTATACTACGGCGGATTGGGCGGGGGGCTGAACGGGCTAAAGCCAGGGGCCACCAATGATTTAAGGGCCCCCAAACTTATTATATTTTATATTAAAGGTGGGCAAATATTTGCATGAATCCCTGAAAATATCATAAATATATTAATAAAATCTCAACTATTAATCACGAGAAAATGTCGAAGAATGTGAAATAGCAGGAAATCGTCATCGTTTGTAATAATATATATAAACTATTTTTGTGGGGAAAAGGAAACCTAGCTAAGTAAAACATAAGGATGATGGCTTTAAAGAATCATGTATGCAGTTAGAGAAGTAGGCACAACGCCGTTAGTGTATTTTAATATTGTTTACATGCTCATGCGCGAACAGGAGAGCGGTGTGACAGAAATTGGTCATGCTATTCAAAAACTAGCGGCTGTGTTTAATGTTTTGTAATATTTTTATGCAAATTGATGTCACAGACAGTGAACAAGCTAACAACTGGCTTCAATGCTTGGAAGCATGCTCGTGAAATGCTTTCGAGTCATGAAATCTCTAAGCAACGTCCTGATGCAATGGCAGCACTAAGTAGTCGTAAATCATCAGTTCATCTCGACTCTATTCTTTCCAAGCATTTTGAACGTGAAATCCAATATTTGAAAAAAGTTCTTATAAGGATAGTAAGCTTTATACAATTTCTTTGTATTCGTGGCCTTGCATTCCGTGGCAAGAATGAACTGTTAGGCTAACCGAGAAATGGTAACTACCTTGGAATACTGGAACTACTGAGTCAGTTTGACACATTTCTTGCTGAACATATCTACCAACATGGAATTAAAGGACGTGGAAACACTTCTTATATTTCCCCAACTATCTGTGAAGAGTTGATTGAACAAATGGGTCAAAAGGTATTGTCTATTCTTGTTACTGAAATAAAAATCTGCAAAGTACTTCTCGATATCTGTAGATTCCACGCCAGGTTATTATGCACGTGGACCAGTTAACATTGATCATCCGATATGTTGCACAGTCTGGTCCTGTTGAGTGATTCATACTGGATCAGATATCGCCCAAATTCTTCTTAATTTTATTGAAGAAAATTAATTTCGAATTCAAGATTGCAGTGAACTTTCATACGACAATGTTGCAAATATGAGTGGGAAATATAACGGGGTCCAGGCTATCCTTCGTAAGAAGTGCAGTGTTGCTCATTATGTGCCGTGCACAGCTCATTCCCTTAATTTGTTTGGGGAAAATGCAGCAGAAGGTTGTCCTGCTGCAGTCAGAATTGTTTGCCTTCTGCAAAATCTTTATACCTGGCTTGTTGCATCTACTCATCTTTGGCAGGTATTTCGAAAACACCTGAAAGGGTTACCTGTTAACAAAGCCTTGTCTGACACGAGATGGTCAGCTCAACATGATGCTGTAAGGTCTGTTAATAAATCACACCAAGAGAATATTGCAGCACTGAAAGAATTGGCAACTGACAAAATTCAGTCGACTTGAAGTAGAAGGATTTCGGAAGGAACTTGAACAACTGGAAGTCACTATTTTACTTGAAATTTGAGAAACAGTTTTAGAAAGATTTTAGAAAACAAATGTACCCGTTCAAGAGCGAGGATTATCTATGAATTCAGCAATGCATTTGTTGAAATCTCTCCTTGAGCTTATTAAAGGACAGCTTTCTGAGTGTGATTCCTATGACGAAAAAGAAACGGACAAGTCCATGGAGAAAGAGTATAAACAATCTTCAATACGATCAAAAAAGATTGCTTATGAGGTTTTACATATGCAGTTCACTCATTCTCTCACTTATTGATTTCTCTTTAATTTTTATACCAAACACCCGCTCCACGTTTTTAGTTATATCACACGAAATTATAAGTTTTAAATTATTTTCTTCTTTTTAGTACACTTATAAAAACGTGGTTTTTGAAAATATTTTTGTTACCTCTATTTATTATCTAAACAACATTAATTCTCCCTGCTTTTTTGTACATACAAAATGACTAATACTGACACTATGTAAAATTAGGATCACGGATGCTTAAACGTCCTATGAGTATTTATATTCACGGAACTATGATGCAATAAGAATATCTGTTTATTTATCTTTCCAGTAATAAACTCATGTAGTGACCCCAAGAGATATGTTTCGTATGAGGAAACTAAATTATAAGAAATGTAAATTGTGTTTCATTACTTAAGGACAATTTTCATCTAGATTAGGTTATGTTTGCCATCAAAAAAGGTTTCACTGAATAATTCATTTTCAGATATGTTTGAGAAGGTGGATTTTATATAAAACCGTCAACGGAACAACGCCCTCTTTTCATTCTTACTGAAAAGTGTTAGGAATAGATGTTTTGGACACGGCATTAGTGACTGATATAAGTACATATATCGTTTCTATTCATATTTATTTGCCACAACGTTTTCGGTTCGTTGACCATGATAGCGTTTTGGCTTCTCGCCATATCTATGCCATAGTCCACATATCTACCTTAGTAAATAACAGAGGTATTGAAAAGATTTTTCCTTACGTGTCACACGTGACATGTTTTTTATAATGTAGTTGAAATGTAGACATAGATATAACTTTAGTTTTATGATGTTTAATCACGCATTACACGGCTGATATCAGAAGGCTTCTCTTCGCACGTTAGGCTTTTGCTTCTGTGGCTTAGTATCACATTAGGTTTTGGCCAGATAAATGTAAATGTGTGTGCTACGTTTGCTTAAGTTGAACTCGACGGATTTAATTTTATCCGAGTGAAATCGATGGTCGCTCGTTTAAGGCAGAGTAATAGATTGATACAGAACGTCAAATAGAGTAATAGATTGATACAGAACGTCAAATAGAGTAATAGATTGATACAGAACGTCAAATAGAGTAATAGATTGATACAGAACGTCAATGGTCGCTAGTTTAAGGCAGAGTAATAGATTGATACAGAACGTCAAATAGAGTAATAGATTGATACAGAACGTCAAATAGAGTAATAGATTGATACAGAACGTCAAATAGAGTAATAGATTGATACAGAACGTCAATGGTCGCTAGTTTAAGGCAGAGTAATAGATTGATACAGAACGTCAAATAGAGTAATAGATTGATACAGAACGTCAAATAGAGTAATAGATTGATACAGAACGTCAAATAGAGTAATAGATTGATACAGAACGTCAAATAAAACATTTATGGAATTCAAAAGGACAAACACGACTGAACGATTCCAGAGGACATATAAAATAGGCTCAGTTTTTAAAAAACACAGTGAAAATTGTTTCATTTGTTTTAACTTACGGATTTTGTTTTTATAATAATCTGAACAAGTGTATTTTATAATGTATAGCTATCTGGAAGAAATATAGTTGTTTATACCAGTGTGAACGTGTTTTTAGTCGTTCCAAAATCAATCAGTACTAGCCTTATTTTTATATCGATCTGAAATATTGTATTTAGTTAGGGCGGGGGTGTTCGAAATAAAGAGTTTTATAGATACCTTAAACCAATCTTGATTTTAATCTTTGAATGAAACGTAGGTTACCTGCAGTCAATGTAAAATAATTGCATTCCATTTTTTAAATAATGTTTTAATACCATTCAGCATAAAATGTTATACATGATACACAGACGGATTTTGTTATCAAAACAATTAATTAAAGCTTTATTAAGGGAGAAATACATAAGCAAACGTTTACTGATGTATTTGCTCAATGAGAAAACTTTAATTGATTGTTTTGATCACACTATTAGGGTGTGTATCATGTATTTTAAAAGCTTTATCGCAGTCCAAATCTCCATGACAGTGGAAAATGTTTTTTTCTTAAAAACAGGTCTTTGACCTCAAGTCATAATTATGTACATTGAGTTGTGTGCCTTTAAAGAACATGCTTCAGAAGTGATTGTCGAGAATTAACGCTTTACTTATCCTTACGATGCGCTATATTTTAAAATTTCAAGATGGCTGATATGTCGGCTATTTATATCTCTGTTTTATCGTATCACAACGCATAAATAGTTCTGAATGATTGTGAGTATTTCTGGATAAATCTCATTAAATAGAAATGTCATCGTTCATGATTGAAAAGTATTTTTTGAACGGAACGCTGTTACTTTTTAAAGAAATGAAACGCGTGAAAGCAACAGTTTTGTCACGACAATCAGTGCACTATATAAATAGTACCGGAAATGGGCATTCAACAAAAAGAAAGAAGTTCATGCCTCAACTCTTGTCTAAATCTTTGTCAAATATGGGGCTTCAGTTGCGAATTAATCAAAGCAAAAATATTTCAATTGATTTCGATGAAGACATATGTGTTCATGGAGAAAATACGATCATCAGTGAAGATATACGCCCCGATGGAGGTGTATGCCATCAAGGAGACGAACTGTGCCCAATTAACGATCATCGGCTGGAAACACTTTTTCGCGACAACTTGGATCGGCATGGCGACGACACGAGGAACCATCAAAGAAAGAGATGCAGTTCACTGACCAGTGAAAAACCTCAGGCCAGCCTTATGGCCAGTTCTCTGGCGAAAATAAAGCCGTGTCATTATCTCAACTATCTGGACCCTAAAGCTAGACTGAAAAGTTTTAAAAAGGCGCCTGTTGAAGAGAAGAGCATCATTCGAACACTTGCTTTTCATGGGTTCTTTTGGGATGGTAAGTAGTGGAATGCAACATTGTTATGAAATAATGTCTGACAATTACTTACAAATGAGTAATGTCAAACAAAACAAAAAATCAGCAATGTCTATATAAATCTCTTCATTGAAAATAAAATAATTTTTTTAAAAAAACAAGTTTAAGTTTGATTTCGGTAATTGACTTGTTATCACTATTACGATAATTATAACTAGTTAACTGATAATTGTGTGTGTGGAATAAATTATACACGGGTTTTGTAAGCCTTAAAAACATAACAAGACGAGAGTACATAATTTTAAGACATATGTTGTTTTTTATGTCTTATGTCTACCTTTATTCTGTAGGATTTTGAAAATGTTTGTTGTCTCTTGATCAATTTAATCGAAAGATTGAACTGTAGTTTGCTTGTTTTGTTGCTTTTAATTTTAATTCTCTTAGGAAAAAACAAACTTTAATTCAATCTTCATATTTTTATCTAACTTCATAGTGACGATTTTTCTATTTAAAATCTATTTGAGATTAATTTAACAGCCTGCACCTTAATTAATAAATGTAAATTCATTTTTATGGTGAATCATATGATCATAACTTTTCTTTTTGCCTTTATAAAAAACATATTTTAAAAATATGTTTTTGGTGATTTTTTTTAACCTTGTATAAGTTAATAGGATTTCAGAAACTGATTTTTTAAATAAACATCACTGCTTGGATGTATAAATGAAATTTTCAGGTTATGCGTGTTTTGTAGTTTCTTTTAGAATTTAGAATTTAGTATCTGTAGTAATTATTGCGGTAAGTCTTTAAAAGCTAATTTGTACGTTAATTCCTTGGAATTTCTCCTTGTTTGAAAAAGTTATCGAAGAGTCTCTTTGTTAAAGAAACTACCTTTTTTTCTCTTTTTTTAACGTCATTCTTTTCTTTTCAGGCAAATGTGTAGCTGTCCGGTGTATATGGTGTGGTCGTCCGGCCAGACAATACATCGGACAACTCAATTTGCTGCTTGCGCATGAGTCAAACTGCACAACAATGAGATAAAGAGAGATCAGGGTGAAGGTTACAGTGAAAATTCAGACCTGCAAATAAGCATTGTAACTTACAAGAAACAAAAGCAAAATCATGTTTTTTAATGATAATTGGGAAAAGTCGATTGAGTAGGGGAGGGGTCCTTTTTAACATTCATCTGTTGTTTTTATTGTGTGTATGTGTGGTAGTGAGGGTTAGGTTCAAAATTGTTAATGAATTTTTGGGGTGGAGGCATTTAGTTTCTTATTTAAACAGTACCTTTTGATTTGCAATCTTAACCAGTTTAAATATAGGCAAATGGAACTTTTTTCCTCCCTCAGCATAAAAAAATACTGTTTTTATGGAAATGTTTCGTTAGGAAAAAAAATTATGTATTTGAAAAAGCGATTACCTGATCTTTAGATGCTAAGAATCTTAAATGATTTATTTAATTGAATCTCAGAAACCTCTCAAAAAAATTATTTTACTTTTTTAAATATATTCTGTTAATAAAAATGTTTTCGTGAACGCGTGTATTAAGAAATCATGCATTGCTTGATAAACTTGATTGGATATCACCTTTATAAGGGGCCGTCCATAAAGTACGTCACGCTATTTTTGACCATTTTTAACTCCGCCCGTCCCCCCTGTCACAAACCGTCACACATCTCGGACCCCCCCCCCTTAAGTACGTCACACATTCGAACAAAAATGTTGTTTTTTATTAACAAAATAATCAAAATTTAATATAAAACAGCATGACGTCACACATGGCTGGACCCACCCCCTCCACCGTCACAAACTGTCACACTTTCTTACACCCCCTCCCCCCCCCTCTGGAGCGTGACGTACTTTATGGACGGCCCCCAAGTACAAAGTATTTTATGAATTTACTCCGTGTCTTCCAACCCCGACGACACACAAATATCTCATCTTTCCATTGGCTGCTTCTGCGTCAGAGGAAGTATAGCTTATAGTCCGCATTTACTGCTCTTTGTTCTGCACTGTATTATTTGTTAGTTTCCAGCTACTTTTTTTTTAAAAAGTTGTGTTATGACCTGATGATCTTTTGCCAGACCGTAGTATGACAAAATTGATAAGTTTTTAGAGTAAATAGTCACAAATTAAGTAACCTGTTGTAGTCTCGATTGTAGCTCTTCTTTCGTATTTTGATTTTCACAACTCAATTGCACTGCTGGTTTGAACTTATTCTAGTCATTCGTAGAATTTTGACAAGGTTCTTTTTCCTTTAAAGAAGTCATCCCTCCACCGCATGTGTTTCATTCGCATTAACATTATCTCGACAAAAAAAATATATATATTATAGTGTATTATTCTGCTGTTATATTGTGCTTTAGCATAGACAGAGTAGAATTATTTTTTCAATAGTAATAGGAATCAAATCAAATTTTAAGTCATGCATTTCTGTATTTGTGCAAAAACTTTCACTACTGCTACGTTTTATAAACCTCTTTGCGAAGCTAACCGCTATTATCAGCTTCACATTAAGGATACATAAGATTGATCTTTGGTTGGGGGGAGGGATCGTCCTTCAAAAGCTGCTCCGTATTTTCATATAGACAAACGGTTGCCCTCTCAGAAAATAAATAAAAACATGATTAGAAAAGATTCATTTCATTCCTTCTAAATTTTAAAGCAAAATTCATCTCTAGGTACCATGTCTGACAGACAGTCATAGTAACGCCTCTCGGGATACTACATTAACTAATTCATTTTTTAAAGGTTAAAACTGCGCTTAATGAGATTCTAAAAATACCACGATCACGTGCGCGCCTAGTGCGAATTTTCTTTTGTTAAATGGAAGCTTGAAAATGATGTAACACTCATTATAAAATAATAATAATAATAAAACTAATTATCTTCTTATCATATCAATTACAGACGCTCCTTCTATTATACAGAAGATTATTGCGCCCTGCGCATACCATGGTTCAGGGCCGGTCTTAGCGATTGCGGGGCCCTATGCGGCTTAGTATGCAAAACGGATTGCGGTTGCGCGGGGCCTAGTTTGGGTAGGAATAAGGAATTAATAAGGATAATAAGCGAGGGGTCCACTTCGGCTGTGGCCGCATAGGTTGCTGTGGCCGCATAGGTTGCTGTGGCCGCATAGGTTGCTGTGGCCGCATAGGTTGCTGTGGCCTAAGACCGACCCTGTCATGGTTTATGCCTAGTCTTGCTTCTTTAAAGAGTTTTAAATGTTTAAAGTGTGTTGGTTTCCCTGATTTTATCAGGCAAACCATTCCAAGCCCGGAATATAAAGGAGAAGAATGAGAATTAGTAGGTGTGTGTTCTTGCATACGGAAAAAGAAATGTGTTTTTATCCATATGTCTATCTGAGCGTTGTATTAGATTATCGTTGTGTTTTATTTCCAAGTTGGAATTAATTGCCTTATGTATTATTTCTACTTTGCTCTTCTATGCTCTAGTGTTTCAAGGTTTAATGGTTTAACAGTGGCGTAGCTAGGGATTTGGGGGCCCGGGGGGCTGGCCTCTTTGGTGGGCCCTGCATTTTGACATTCGACATCATGACATGAGAAAATGTACACTCCTTTGGGGGCCCCCCTCAAGTGGGGCCCGGGGAGACTTTCTAATTTGGACCCCCTCCCCTAGCTACGCCACTGTGATTTAACTGTTTGTGTTACTGTTACTCTTGTCAATTTTGTATATTCTCCAATTGTAAATGAAATAAAAATAAATTTGTAATAAAAAATGTAGTGTCTAAGGCTAAGGGATTGTGGCGTGAATCCATTTGTGTCAAGTAACTTTAGCTGACGTTAAGTTCTCTCTTAGTCCCCGTCATTGTTTAGCTGATTATCTCTTTTTTCAGCATTAATCAATTTGTTTTTATTGAGAATTGTTTATGACTGCAAAGTGTAGATAGGAGTTACAGAGATTTAAATGTGAAATTTACCATCAATTTAAAGAAATTTTCTAAAATAGAAAAATCAGATATCATTTCCTTTAATGAAATTCCCTTATCATTTGTATTAGGAATCAACACCATGTCACAGAAGAGTCAATTTTAATGTTTACTTATCTTTTTTTTAAATTTTAAGGCTTTTAAAAAATTAATTATTTAATAGTAAATAGGTATGTCAAAATTTCATTAAAAATTTTGACCCAAAAAAAGAAAACAAGAGAATGTAAAATATTACAATGCCTGTACAAGGTATTTTATTTTTAATGTTAGTTAGGCCAGTTGCTTCAAATGTTTATTTTTAATACTAGCGCATCATCACCCGTCAAAAATGACGGAAGTTTTCAGCTGAAATCTTTTTTTTTAAATGCGCCTTTTTTAGGGAGTATACGGCGCCGACCTTTTTACATTGTTCCCTTTTCCAAAATTAAAATATGAGCTTAAACAATGACGTCATATTTTTTTTACATCGCATCTTTAATTTGCACACCTTTTGATGCATTGGTGCAGTAATTTGGTGCGCTGCTTTCTAAAATTAGTAGCGTCACGGACAGACATGCATGACGGACAGACGTGACAGAGATTGCAAATTATGTATATTGCTTTTAACTAAATAATACTCCTCAGTTCAACTTGACAGTTATTACCTTGTTTGTGTTATGTTCTTCGAAGCCCTGGTGCTTTGTATTTCATACTGTTAGTTTTTAAAGCAGTTGTATCATGTTACCTCACGTTTTTGTCAAACTGAACCTTAACAATGTTGATGTTACTTACCTGCAATTTTGTGAATATGGAGCAAGGCAAGGGGGGAGAAGGTGAAATTAAGTGTTCTTTAGGATGTCGCAATATTTTTTATACACAAGTAATTAATGTACGTTTTATGCAATAAATTAAGTTGTAATTGGAGTGAACATGAGTTAACTCAATATCATCCTGAGTCATTTTTATCACTATCATTTAAAAGTATTTTTTAAATTGTTTTAATTTTTCAATGCCCACTTTAATTTTACTTTTTTCTTTTTTATAAGTATTAAAGTTGTTTATGAAAAATGAAGGCTGTACTGTGTATTGTATTAAAGTTGTTTATGAAAAATGAAGGCTTTACTGTGTATTGTATTAAAGTTGTTTATGAAAAATGAAGGCTTTACTGTGTATTGTATTAAAGTTGCTTATGAAAAATGAAGGCTTTACTGTGTATTGTATTAAAGTTGTTTATGAAAAATGAAGGCTTTACTGTGTATTGTATTAAAGTTGTTTATGAAAAATGAAGGCTTTACTGTGTATTGTATTAAAGTTGTTTATGAAAAATGAAGGCTTTACTGTGTATTGTATTAAAGTTGTTTATGAAAAATCTCAGACTTTATCTTTCAAATTGTCTTAATTTATATTTATATCTTTTTGTAATTAATGTTCCTGGAAAAACTAGTAAATTATGTATCAGTTTTAAACTCGATGATTTTAAGGATACCATTTTATATGTGGGGTTAAGCATGGTCCCAGTGAGAGGGCCGCGGAGTGCTTCTCACGGTTCGATATTCGATTGTAATGGCAAATGCTGCGGTGGGCAAAAATAGTCAAGTAGAATTTCAGCACGAAGAAGCACTGAGAACTATCAAAGCCAATGGAAGCTGTGTGGTGAGAGGAAGAAGTGGGTACTGTGTACTGATCGAATACCCCTTTGAGGGACCAGAGAAAGCAAAACTGTCTGGGCCTGGTGGAAGGCTAGCTAGGGTGAGGATGGTGCACGTATACATGGTGGAAGGCAACCTAGGGTAGGGTAGGGATGCTGAGACAGAAACTATCCACAGGGGTGCGAAACAGGTGCACCTATACATGGAAGGCTAGCTAGGGTAGGGTAGGGATGCTGAGACAGAAACTATCCACAGGGGTGCGAAACAGGTGCACCTATACATAGAAGGCTAGCTAGGGTAGAGTAGGGATGCTGAGACAGAAACTATCCACTGGGGTGCGAAACAGGTGCACTTATACATGGTGGAAGGCTAGCTAGGGTAGAGTAGGGATGCTGAGACAGAAACTATCCACAGGGGTGCGAAACAGGTGCACCTATACATGGAAGGCTAGCTAGGGTAGAGTAGGGATGCTGAGACAGAAACCATCTACAGGGGTGTGTAACAGGTGCACCTATACATGGTGGAAGGCTAGCTAGGGTAGGGTAGGGATGCTGAGACAGAAACTATCCACAGGGGTGTGTAACAGGTGCACCTATACATATGTAAAAGGAAGATTTTCCTCAACATTCAGTCTTCAACGATTCAAGATCCTCAATAAAATCTCTGGGTTGGAGCTCAATGGAGATGAAAAACTTCATGCCTGCACAAGACATAGTGCTGATGGTGCCACGGCCATGAGGCTTTACCTGCACACGTCGTGACTGAGCAAGAAGGATCCTTGGTGGTAACTACCTTGTAGCTGCCAGTACCTCAATGAGGACTGGGCATTGTCCTACAAACAGCTACCTGCACTGGATAGACTCAAATAGGAACCCTGGCTGCCGGATATGTGACATGGCCGAGCAGACGTGAAACACGAACTGGCCAAATGCTCCGCAGGGATTGGGGATGAGGACAGGCCAGGCAGCGCCTTAACAGAGGACAAAAACCTGTATGACAATGCCCTTATGTTGAGGAATTGTTTTTCTAGCAACAAGAAAACTCTGAGCTGCTTTAGTACAGAAACTACTTTGAGAATATCTAGGGCAGTCTGTCATATCTGACATTACATTCAATATTCCCCTGACCTAATGATTACAAATGTCAATAGTGTATAACGTGGGCAAGAAAAATATCAATGTTATTGTTGCTTCATGTTGATGACTATGAAATGTTTCCATTTCTTACTTTGATAGTTTCTCAAGGGGTGGGGAGAGGTCAATTCTGAGAGACAAAAACATTAACCAATAAAGTAGGTTAACGGCCAAACTGTTGTTGTGAGATTACAAAAATGGAAAAACGAAATTAATTACAATATTAGTTACAATTCATGAACAAAGTTGTAGCTGACTAAAGAAACACAGAAAGAAAAAAAGGAAATCCTTTATGTTGTTTTTTTATAAAAAGTTTTTCTTATAGTTGAAAATCTTTTTAATAAAGGATTTAAAGTCCTTACAT
Organism: Ampullaceana balthica; assembly: GCA_944989445.1. Taxonomy (NCBI): domain Eukaryota; kingdom Metazoa; phylum Mollusca; class Gastropoda; family Lymnaeidae; genus Ampullaceana; species Ampullaceana balthica. The sequence goes on along the minus strand of CALYLW010000132.1, from coordinate 1,019,192 downwards.
ATGTACTGTCTACACTAACAAAAACTACAGACTAACAATACAAGTTTTGCAGCGTGAGTGTCCCTCAAAGAAATTAGGGAAGTAAAAAGACAGAGAAAAAAAGGTGGAATTGATTTATATAACGACTTTAAAAATTGTGTAAAAGTAGGTCACACAATCATTTTTGTAAAATAAATTACTCGCAAGTGTTAACATGAACAGTGAAGTTAGCTCTAAAAGAAATACATGTAGTTTTAAATCATTTGAGCTTAACAGGATCAGGTGCGCAATTTTTCTGACACTGGGCAAAGCATTAGCCTCAGTTAATGTCTAGGTCTGAAGGCAAATTCTGTAGAAAAGGACTTAATGGATAAAACTTTGTGTAAATATAAAAAATATCAGCCATCAAAGACAGATGAAACAGCAAAGACAGATGAAACAGTAAAGTAGATTGAATTAAATGTATCTGTTAGAACTGTATTGACATAATTTATTTAAGTCTCTTTAAAAAAATATTTATTTTAGGGAATAGCAATAATCAGTTAAGACAATTGAAAATGGTTCATACAGTTTTTTTAATCTGAAGTACATCCCTTAATACGAGCTGACAATCTTATCGAAACTTAAAGTCACATATCAGAGCTATATGATCCGAAGGAAAAACTATACTGGGCAGCGCTACATGAGCCCTGACTTCCTCCTCACTGGGCATAGGCACTACGCTGGTCACCTCAAGCCTGTCGGAGTCTATGAATATGTAATCCAGTGTCTCTTGGAAGCCTCGGGTGAAGTTGGTGTAGGCTGGCCTCCCACAAGCACTCTCCATGTTGATGGGCTGGTAAAGCTCTAGCGATGTGATGGCCTCTTCCTTTCCAGCTGAATGAATCAAAGGAAAAAAATCACATTTTAATATCATTAGGAACTTTTTTTTTAATTTTTGCAATTTTTTTAGGACTTAAAGAAATATACTTGTAAAATTTTAAAAATTTTAAAGACATATTGCATTGTCAGATTTTTCTATTACTAAAATCAAAATAATATTTTAATTATCTGTCATTTAGTGTTTATAAAAGACGATGACCTTTTAAACACTTACTATTTTTTTTAATCATCATAAAAAATGAACTAGAAAACATATAAAAGATACAGATAGATTTGTATTCAAAAATTAGTTTTGTATATGTAGCCGTGTGTAGGCTTCTAATATACAGTATTTTATAGTCAACAATAAGGTGGAGGATTATAGTTATCAAGGTTTATTTGTTTTTATAATTCTGCAACCAAACACGTTTTACGTTGGGGCCGGAACAACACACAACGCACCAATACGTCACTCAGTCACTACTTCCCAGTGCATCTCGGTGCGGTGCACATGGTGCGGTGCTATGTGGGTACTGTGGGTATGCACAGTATGTACACTATCACAGACCAGGGGCAGTGTGTTACTGGCCCACCGGCGTGTCCCTGCAGTAAAACATACTCTAGCAGACGGCTACAGTTTCCCCAGGCCCCTGAATGCCAGCGCCCTCGCTGGTCAATACATAAAAAAAAACCTCACATATAATGATAAATTTGATAGAACTCTAATTTTAAAAAAAAACACAGCAGGTCTGAGTAAGCCCTTTGCTGAAAAGGACGAAAAATTAACTGCGTGCCCAACAATGCATGAAGGATATGGACAAATAATAACACCATGATTATAACTAAAGTTAAAAAAACACAACAAAAAGTCAATTTGTTCGAAAAGCGTCTCTTTGACGTTTGGTCACTCGTCTACTTTTGGGGTATGTTTCAACTTGTCAATGTTTGCGCGTTCAGCAATATGTGCTGATCTGCGCGGTTCAATCGGGAGGGGTAAGTTTATTCCTGCACCGGGTTGATTGTCTCTGGGTCGCATTGTAGAGACGATCACCATATCTTCTTCTTCATTTCCACTTTCAGAGGGTGGTATATCTGTGGGGACTACCTCTGACTCTGGTACATGCTCCGATAGAGGTTCCTCTGCCAAAAGAAGATCCTTCCGATTCACTGTTCTTTCCTCACCTCCGGCCAGGGGAAGCAGTCTATATACGTGTCTGTCCGGTAAGCGGGCAGTGACACAGTATAAATCTGGTTTCCAATAGTCTTGGAATTTATTCCGTCCTTGCACTCTATTACGTAAATAGACAAAGTTGCCTACTGATAGAGGATGTTCGCTCGCATGCTTGTCCTTGAAAGATGTCCTTTCACTAGCCTCCTTTTTCAGTTTCTGTAAAGCGAGGCGGTGGGCCTCTTGCAGCCGGTAGTGATGTTGTCTGACCCAGTCGGTACCTGCTACCGCAGCATCCGTGGGTCGATGTAAAAGTTCGTCAATGGGGAGCCTAGGGGCCCTACCAAACAGTAGATGGTAAGGTGCAAATCCGGTAGAGGCATGGGGTGTATTATTGTATGCCTGTACCAATTCTGGTAGAAACACTGGCCACTGACATTTCCTTTCGGGTGGTAAAGATCGCAGTAGGTTGTGCAGTGTTCGATTGAACCGCTCACACTGTCCATTTCCCTGAGGATGGTATGGCGTGGTATGCGATTTCTTGATGTTGTATAAGGAGCACAACTCAGCCATCAGTCGCGATTCAAAAGACCGACCTTGGTCACTATGAATTCGTATTGGGACGCCATATTTTTTAAACCAATCTCTCACTAGTACGGTGGCCACGGTGACCGCCTCCTGATTACGGGTGGGTACAGCTTGAGAAAATTTGGTAAACACGTCGGTGATTACCAACACATCCTCTCTGCCATCACTGGCGGGCTCTAGCTTGGTGAAGTCAACAGCTATTATCTCACAGGGATATGTCGCGATAATCGGAGTTGACGTAGTATGCAGCGTGCCAGGAGAACGTCCCATTGTGCAGCGGCTGCATGTGGATATGTACTCTCGTACCTGTGCATACATGCCAGGCCAGTCGCAGCGCGATCTTAGGAGCCCAATTGTTCGTTCCACGCCCTGATGACCCATGGCATCATGAAGCGAGTATAATACTTCAGGGATAAGCCTGGAAGGCAACAATAACTGATCACAGTTGCCCTGGGCTGGATCCGTTATCCTCCTAAACAACAGACCTTTGTGGAGCAACAATCTCCTGTGTTGGTTACATAATGTCCTGCTTCCCTGACCTGGTCGGGGGCGCTCTGGCCATGCCTCCAGCAGCGGACCAATATTTTTATCCTTTGTCTGCATTGAAATCAATTCGCTGCTGGACCACCGAGGTAGAAAAGTATTCCCTTCAGTCTTGCGGCCTACTTCTTCTCCCGCGGGCCCTGTATGTTTTCCGGTTGGCATGGCGGCCTCCAGCTTCTGACATTGTGCTTCATGTGCCACAGCAATTTCTGCTGGCACCGCGGTGGCCGTTTGAAAATCCCCTGGAAGCCTGGACAGAGCATCTGCCGGATTCTGTTTCCCCGGCCGGTATTTAACATCAAAGTTGAACTGTGCCAACTGTGCGGCCCAGCGTTGTTCCAAAGCACCCAGCGGTGCGGTACGAAAGTATACCAATGGGTTGTTATCAGTGTAAACAGTGAACGTGGCACCAATTAGATAGTGACGGAACTTTTCACTGATTGCCCATTTCATAGCAAGAAACTCCAATTTTAAACTACTGTAGGAGGCCTGATTCTTTTCAGTGGGTCGTAGACGTCGACTGGCGTAGGCGATTATGCGTCGTGCACCATCTTGTTCTTGTGATAGTATTCCACTTAGTCCCTCATGACTGGCATCCGTTTCTAGAATAAAGGGCTTCGTGAAATCAGCATATCCCAATATGGGTGCAGCCGTGAGAGCTAATTTAAGCCGATCAAACGCCTGTTGGTGTTTTTCTTTCCAGAGCTCAGCTATTTTAACCGTCTTCTTGTTAGACCCCTTACTGCCGAGGGTGACAAGATCATGAAGTGGTCCGGCTATTTCTGCAAATCCCTTTACAAATCGCCGGAAATAGCTGGCAAAGCCTACAAAACTGCGCAGCTCTGTTATAGTAGTTGGGGTGGCCCAGTTTCTCACCGCCTCCACCTTAGAAACATCACAGCCAATTCCCTTGGCTGATATGGTATGGCCTAGAAAGTTCACTTCACGCCTTAAAAACTGGCATTTGTCTGGGCGCAACTTTAAACCGGTCTCTATTATACGGCTCAGTAGATTATCAAGGTGTTGCAAGTGTTCCTCGAACGTCTTGGAGTAGACTAGTAGGTCATCCAGATAGACCAATAAAAATTGGAAGAGGAAGTCGGACATGGTGCGTTGCATCAGTCGTTGAAAGGTTGCCGGAGCCGAAGTGAGCCCCATGGGCATACGGGTATATTCGAATAAGCCCATAGGGGTGACAAAAGCGGTCTTGTGCTGGTCCCCTGGATGCATGGCTATCTGGTGGTAGCCGCTGGCTAAATCAAGAGTTGAGAAGAACTGGGCTCCAACTAAAGTGTCGAAGGATTCTTGAATGCGTGGTAACGGGTAGGCGTCGCCCATAGTTTTAAGATTTAGTTTCCGGTAGTCTACCGTGAGACGCAAGCTGCCGTCCCGTTTCCGCACGAGGACGATTGGGGCGGCAAATGGGCTATAACTCTCTGTGATCACCTTCTTTTCGATCAGCCCTTGAATATGTCGTTGAACCTCTTGAAGTTGGTTTGGGGGTATTCGACGATAAGACTGAGCGACGGGCTTGTTATCTTGAGTTCTGATGCGGTGAAACACAGCATCTGTGTAGCCCAGATCATTTTCGTCTTGGGCAAAAGCGGCGGCTCGACGACAGAGAAGTTCCTGAAGCTGCCGACGTTGATGGTCGGTGAGATGCTGCCCTTCTATGCCTACTGGTGGAACCTCACCCGGTCCAGCGGTTAACTTATTACACGAGACTAGGATCTCGTCAGCCATAACATTGAATTTCACAGCGTTATTGTTCTCTAATGTCTCCACCGGCTCCAATTGGGCGATTTGTGCTCGTTTAGCTATGAATACACCTTCACCGGTCATGTTAGCCACCCGCACGAAGGGACTAGCAGATGAGCCTACTAGTGTCGGGATGACTATCAGTCCCGGAGGAAGCGTTTCCTCACCCGGGGATGCCAGTAGTGGTTGAGAGGTCGTAATTTTTCCGATTCGGACGTTGGCTACTGAGAGGGCTGGAATGAAGCTCTTTTCCGCTACCCGTGCAGTCTTTGGTCCAGTAATTGTCCCACTACGGATCTCTCGCACCGTGAATTCTAGAAATTTTGGTACCTGGTTTGCGTGGGGAAGCCACCTTTTCAATACATTCATTCCCAGCAGCACAGGAACCTCTTGTTTTCGTACTTGTGTCACCAGGTCGTTTGGGGTCTTGACAACGAGGAACGGGACATCTTGTAGATGCTGCCCTAGTAGTTGCACATCGACACTCATGATTCCCAGATATGGCACCTCAGCTCCGTTGACGGCCCGTAGAGTTATGAAGCCGGTTTCAAGGGTGAGGTGGCCAAGATGTTGGGATGCCCATGTTTCTGTGATGGTGCTTACTTCACTCCCCGTGTCAATAAGTGCCGCAAACTGGTGACCATTTAGGGTTACCTCCAGGGTTGGACACGTGCCAATGAGTCCCGTTGACGTCCCCGTTGCGTGTCTGTTGACCGCAACGGGGTTTAGAAGTTTCCCTGGTTCACAGGTTGTCTTCTTTGGGTGATCTGTTGTCTAGGCAGCTGCTGCTGAGGATGTTGTTGGGGAGCATTATTTTGGTTAGCAACGTACCTCTTTTTGGCCTGGCACTCGTCTTCTATGTGACCTCTTCGATTGCACCACATGCAGGTCAGGGTGCCCCGCGGAGATGGTCCCTGGGGTTGATTGGACTGTCTGCGTGCGGTCTGCAGATGTCGTCGTGGATCCAGACTAGGCTGTCTGGGAGCTGGTGGACAGTGGACACCGTAAAAGTCCATGTCCCCTCGCTGCTTTCGAATCGACTGGTGGAGACTGTCTGCCACAGCTGCGACCTGCTGGTCTATGTGGGCCATTAGTTGTTGTGTCATCTGTGCCAAGTCGGGGAGAGATACTGTGGAGAGCTGAGCAGCTGCGGCGACATCAGAGAAGTCCTCTCTCATCCAGCGTTGAGCCTCCTTCCGGACTTGCTCATAAGAGCTGCCAGCGTGCAATCTGGCATATGCTCGTATGTCACGACGTAGGGCGGCTGGCTGAAGGCCTTGGATGAAGGCATCTCGGAGCATGTCGTCCGCCAAGATGCCAGGTCGTGCAGAGTTTGCCAGTTGAAACAGACTTCTTAAAGCCGCTGAATAATCGTCGACTGTCTCACCCAGGCCCTGTTGACGTCGGTAGAAGGCTGCTGTTAGAGTGCTTGCGTCTCTCTGCTCACCCCATGTCTGCACTATCAGACGTAACAGTTTCTCAGGGGTATTGATCTCCTCCGGTGCCCGGTCCAACACTTCCAGGCGGGCACGCCCCTCTAAGGCGCCTATGATCCAGGTAACCGCAGCGGCAGAGGGCATGGGCTGTAATTGTAGTAACAGTCGTGCCTCTTTCACGAAGGGTTCTGCCCCGCTGTCACCCGTGAACTTCGGTAGCTTTGGCAGACGACTAAACTGTATCTGTTCCTGTTCCATAGCCGAGAATTTCAAACAATTCACTACTTATCACAAACTATCCTCACTTTAGAACCCTGCTCGCAGCGCCAAAACTGTAGCCGTGTGTAGGCTTCTAATATACAGTATTTTATAGTCAACAATAAGGTGGAGGATTATAGTTATCAAGGTTTATTTGTTTTTATAATTCTGCAACCAAACACGTTTTACGTTGGGGCCGGAACAACACACAACGCACCAATACGTCACTCAGTCACTACTTCCCAGTGCATCTCGGTGCGGTGCACATGGTGCGGCGCTATGTGGGTACTGTGGGTATGCACAGTATGTACACTATCACAGACCAGGGGCAGTGTGTTACTGGCCCACCGGCGTGTCCCTGCAGTAAAACATACTCTAGCAGACGGCTACATATACTTCAAAAATGAAGGCAAGCTTCTATTATCAATACACACAGGGTAAATGTGATAAAATTTCCTTTGGAATTAATCCCCTACCTACCATTTCATCCCAAATATGCAGAAGAAAATTTAAATACAGAATTTTATGAAGATATCAAACTCACTAAAACTGGATCGATGAGGATTAATGAGTCAGAAAAGTGTAAGAAGCTAAAACACACAACTCTATAGTAAGGGGTGGCAAGATATGTTTTTTTTACTATTTTCCGGATCCAGTTGGTTTGGCCCTAATATTTGCCGGATCCGAATATGGATCCGGAATTAAGTGTAAGAGCTAAGGGGGTGTACTTTACTACTTTCTATTTATCATTTAATACTATTTATTAAAGTATGATGTGATGTCACCGCCGCTTGCGTTCAGCTGTTTCATGATGCCGTCATTTCAGCGGGGAGGAAAACTGTGATTATTAATAGTCAATTTTATGTTTTAAAACGCTTTATTATCATATAATGACGGTTAATCATTTGGTATCTTTCCTCCTGTAATATAAATAGCAACACTTGCAGCCTTGACCGTTATTCACAATTTGACATCACGGACCCACTGTGTGTCAGTTCTCCTTCTAAGTCATCAGCCGAATTCCTCTAAAAGTAATGACATGTTTACTATTTATATACCGGAATAATGAGAAGGTGCTCTTATGTCGCTCGTGTGTTTTCTCTCGTATGCTGATGTAACACACAAAAAAATGAACTCCGGATAATAAGCTTATACCGACCAATTGAAGTTACAACAGGACCAGTCCCAATCTCAGGACCGGTTAACTTTTAACAACCTTAATAAAAAACTGTTCTTTTATTCAATTACTTTAATTTGATTTCAATAATTCTTAACTACGTTGATATCCAGATCCGAACTGGATCTGCCATAAGTATTTGGCAAATCCGGATAGTGCCGGATACCCAGATATCCGGCATGCCGGATATCCAGCCACCCCCTACTCTATAGTCCATAGTAATACGTGCAACAAATTAACTAAATGCGAAATTATCTTCCTTGACGCACCTGAAACCCAATCAGCATGATCAGAAGGGATCATTTGAGCTGTCATTAGCTGGAAAACTCCCAGGTGAGGGCCGCTGTTAAAGTCACCACAGAACACTATGGAAATCTCCTTGCCCTGAAAAGAAACTAATTTTCTTAAGCAGAGAGCATAGCAATTTTTTATCACTGCAGTATAGTAATCATTTCAAACGGTCACATGTTAGTGCAGCTTATTTTATATTCATTTAGCTTCTACTTCTACATAACATTGTATAAATAATGCGATTAAAATTTCAACTGAGCTTTTCAAAAACTTTAAGCATTAATCAGAATTAAAGAGTTATCACATAATTAATTACTAATTTCCATGGCCCCAAATATTTCTTATATTTTTCTTGATTAAACTCCATCCAATTCAAAGTCTAAGTTTTTCAGATTTAATGTTATTTGAAAAACATCTCATTATTTTGAGATAAGTATTTAAGTTCTTCATAAGATCCGTCTTTGTAACAAAACAAAAAATATTCAACAGTATGGGGATAAAAGTTCTAGCAGCAATCAGGTGATTTACTTCCTTTAAAAAAAAAGATTGTCAAATTTGCATTATTGTAGCTTAAGTAATTAACTATAGGAATTTTTTTAAGGTAACTAGATTGGTGGGTAGTAATTCCAATGTTTGAGGAAAATAGGAATTCTTGTGTTTGAAGAGAAGAGGAATAGACTGCATCTTGATTTTAATCATTTCACTGCACATACAAGAATTAAGGATTATTAAATGGATGATAAAAACATGTTTTTTTAGGTTTGTTTCACCAATGAAGAGAAAAATTCAGCTTAATATTTCATAAACATAACAGTCACATGGGATTTTTCAATTGATAATACAATCATTGATGAAATGTTGATAACTTGGGTTAAATTTTTAAAAAGGAAAAATGACTTTTTTTTCTACAAATTACTTAACTCACTTCAATGAAATAAGCCTCTCTAATGCTCTGCAAATATCTCAGAGCAACAGCAGTGTGTATTAATCTAATGTTGCAGGCAGTTGGATGAAAATATAAATGAGTATTGGCCAGGCAGACATACTTCCCAGAAATCTCAGTACTCTCTAAAACAGTGACCTGCAAAAAGACAAGGACAAATTTTCTATAATCTTAGAAGGTGAACTGTAGATAACAAAGTGAACATTAAAAATTGAAAACAAATCGTGATTCAACAAATTTATAAAGTAGTTCTCATTTTTAATATGAAAAAAACATGATTTTTCCTTGTTAAACTTTCATTTCAACTTTTATTTATAGAAATAATAATTATATAATTTGTATTTTTACCCTTTAAAATGAAACTTAGATATAGGTATCTTTACTTTGTCTAGATTACACAAGCCTCCTTAAGAATTAAGGACTATTATTTCCTTGCCAATTATTACAAGGATCCTTCATCAATTCTAAAATAGAACCCAATGACTTTTTTCAGAAGAAAAGATCATAAGCCAGTTTCTCAAGAAATGGTATGAGGCTGCGCTGCAAAGTGACAAAAATTACTGTGTCCATGATTTCCTTTTATCCCACCATAAGTTTTTTTAAAAATCAGTAAGATGCAAGGAAATTTTTTTTTAATAAAAATGAATTTTCCTGGATTTTCTGTTATTTATCAAAATGTTCAGGAGTTCCTGAAATTTAATAAGGCTTTATGAAACATGTTATTAGTATTAGAATTTTCTTTGCTTTTTTAAAATATTTTTAAATTTGGGAATTTTTTAAAACTCTACTACAAAATTAGCAACAAACCTGCAACACTGATGACCTCTGTTCAATTTTCTCCTTTAGAGGCTGAACTCTGCAAACTTCCATCCAGATGTCTGCACAATTTTGATCAGTTGATAAATATTCCGAGAGGCTGATATCCATTTCACGGACAACACTGATGGTTAAAATATTTCTTAATACATGTTTATGTATGTTGAAAGATTGCAGTAGACAAAATGGCAATATTTAAAGGGAAATAATTCTTTGTTTTTATTAAGTAAAGTTTTTTGAGACCTCATAACACTATGCTAGACACTTTCAAACAACAAGCTATATTTTAATGCATTAATACCTCAGTTTAACCATATTATTTTATGCAAACAATGATTATCAAAATTTATTGTGTTTATGGGAAGAATGATTTTCTTTACTTAGATGAGAAATATCTCTAAAGATATTTATTATTTCTTGCCATTATTAGAAGGAACAATATCTGTTCATTTAATATTATATTATATTTTAAATCAGGTAATTATGAATTTTCAATATTACCAGAAAGAGTTTTACACTTAGACAGCACATTTTATGATGCGTAGTTTTTTGCAGTTGGTTTCACAAAACGTTTTGCACAATTAAATTTATATTTACCAAATGAATAGAGGAACAAATACAAATCTTTTTATAGTGCATAGCTAATTGCTCTGCTATGTGCTTATTTTAATTAATAAGTTTTCTAAAAACCAGCTGCATTTTCAGTTTTTAAAATTTCTTATCATAAAAGAATAAAATGTTCATATTTTTCATTTTGAAGTGGTAATGTCACACATTTCCCAAAAGAACAACTGGGTTTTAATGCAAATTTCTTAGCCCCATCTTACCGAAATTTATCTTCTCTCACAAAATTGGCACAACCTTCAGAGACTTGCCCCGCTTTTGGTCTGAAAAGACAAATATATCCAAGTGATCTGAGGGCAGGGGTTAGTTGATTTGTGAAAATAGATGCATCAACCTCTTGTAAACACAGCAGATCAGCTTGGTAACCTAATAAAGAGATTAGATATAAAAGAATTAAATAATATAAAACTTATTTAAATGACCAAATTTCTCTGCACTAAGAACTAATTAATTATTATGAAATAATCTATGGTACATCCAAACATTACCAATTATTTCTCTTAGCAAAAGGTGTTTCCTATAATCCATATCAAGAGCATGAGATGGACAATAGTTGAATAATTCTTGTCTTGCTAAATCTGTGTCTGCATATATTTGTGCCAATATGTTGTAAGTCAGAACCCTAAGGCTGTAAAAAAAAATACAATTGCTTCAAAATCCTGTTTAGCATTGCATGATCAAACATAACAACTTAATTATGTAACATGATTTCCAATTAAACTTGGAAACTTAAGATTCTTTTGAGAAAAACATCTTCAAATTTAAAATTTCAATTTACAACTAGGTCTTGTTTTAAAACCATAGGTAACCAAAAATAGACTGCCTTTTGTACTTTGTGGCTACATTGGAAAAGTTTCTGAGAAGTGTTATTTTTTTTTAACAATATTAAGTTACCGATTTGGATGAATCGATACTATTTTAGTAGTGCTATTTATTTATTAACTAGCAACAAAGCCAATCCAAGGACGGGAATAAGTGTAGGGTGACCTGTGAAGTTCATGTTAGGACATCACAACAATACCCACCCCGGCCGTCTGTCCAGAGACCTTACCTCCCCCCCCCACACCGTGGTCTATCCAGAGACCCTACCCCCCCCCAACACCGCGGTCTTTCCAGAGACCCTACCTCCCCCCCGACACCACAGTCTGTCGCGAGACCCTACATCCCCTTCACCGCAGTTTGTCGAGAGACCCGCCGTCTCGACCGGCCATACATGTGTATCACGTAAAAAATCCTATACATTATAGTTATAACAACATTACCCACCCCCGTCTGTCCAGAGACCCTACCTCCCCAAACACCGCAGTCTTTCCAGAGACCCTACCCCCCCCCACACCGCGGTCTGTCCAGAGCCCCTCCCCCCCCCCAAACACTGCGGTCTGTCGAGAGACCCGCCGTCTCGACCGGCCATACATGTGTATCACATCAAAAATACTATACATTATAGTTATAACAACATTACCCATCCCCGTCTGTCCAGAGACCCTACCGCCCCCCACACCTCTGGTCTGTCCAGAGACCCTACCTCCCCCCCCCCACACACAGCAGTCTGTCTAGAGCAGGGGTGGCCAGACCCCTAGTAATTTAGAGCCATTTTAACAATTAAAAAAATCATCAAGAGCCACATTTAAAATGCCTTTTGTAATTAAAAAAAATTAACTCAAACTTAATGATTTAAAATTGTTTTTAAACCTAACCGTATGTTAAAGAAATATACGCGTTACAGTTACACAATAAAAATATTTAAATATGTACAATTTATGAATATAAAACACACTGCATATAGACTTACATTAAAAGTTAACATTAATTGGTATGATTCTGCTAAGCAGCCTTTGAGCTAGCAGGTTTCTCTAAATCAGGTTGTTAGATAGTAGTTGTGGTGCGAATAAGAATAATAAGATGCTGGTTATTAGTTACTGCTCGATGCTTTGATTTTATAACTATATTTTGGAGTACATGTACAAAGATTCACAGCCGTAGGTTGAACAGAAAATGGATGTAAGTCGACAACTAGCTTTCTTAAGTTGAGGATATTTTACTTCTGGCATGAGCGAGTGGTATATTTCAGACAACTAAGTTATAAATAGCTCTTCTTTTACAGCAAAGAATAATTACATAACAAACCAGCACCCCAATTATGGCGTATCTTGAAGATCTGTTGATTCATCAAGAGCAAACCTAAAAGCTGCACAGTTCTTTAAATTTTCTATCATTGTTCCTTCAAAATCAGAGTTAATATCTGAAATTCGTGTCTCAGCTGTGTCACGTGACCTTAGACTTTGTGTTGTCGCCGAAGTCTGGAATCATTTTGGATCTAACATTGACATTGCTTCGTCGATATTCTTCTAAATAAAGTCCCCATCAGAATAAGGTCATTTAACACAAAAAATATTCCAAGCGATGGCATAACTGACTTGAATTGAAGTAATATCTTCTTCATTTGAAAGCAGAAAATAGTGTCTGCTGCTTGCACATTCTAAACCTTAACTCAGCAAGCTTGCTTTTTCATAAATCAGATTGCAGTGGATACCGCAATGTAAACGCTTCAGGACTTTTTTCATAATGTCCCTTCAGATTGCTAGCTTTGTAATTTTTTAGCGGTGTTTGGCAGATAATGCAAATTCGTTTCATCGATAATTGTAAAGTCCTCTTCCCATTTTGGTTGAAAAGTTCTATTTTCTTCTTATATTTTCGTTTCTTGCAACTTGTCGCCATATTTCATTTTAACTTTTAATTAATAAGTTATTAAATTTAGTAGCACTAATAGTAATAACTTCGACCTGTGCATTTTTACCGTAACCGTAAACAGACATTTAACAGTTTGTTTCACCAACCAATCAAAAAACAATGCTCCCTTCAACTTTTAAATTTTAAATCAAGCCTAAATTATTTTCAATACTTTGTTTGGGTCAAGAATTTTTAAAAACTTAAGTTTATTTTTGATATTGTATAGTTCAAACAAAAAGTTTTAATTTCATAAATTTTCTGCGAGTTGCAGTGTGAACACGGAAGAGCCGCAGTTTGGCCACCGTTGGTCTAGGGTTATAATAAATAACCCTTAAAAACAATTTTTTTACTACAAATCCCAAAGCGCACCGCTTAAATTAACTCTTGGAAAAAAACTGCACCAAAAATAACTCGTTTTGAATGTCGTTCAATACGTAAATGAGATTTAATTTTTCTCCACCAGTGATTGGCAGTAGGAGTCTGTAGGAGTTTGAGGGACCAATCGCTATCGATGACCGGACAGAAAATTGCCTTTTATTATATAGGATGCCTACTGATCAGATAAACTCAATCCTTTGATGACATCATTTATTTTAAAGCTCCAACTCTAATTAATCAATACAGACCACCAGGACAAGAGGAAAAAATTCTGAACTGCTCTGGTAAAAAAATAACCATATAAACGGTTAACTTTGATATTTAAGCCTAAAAATTTTAATTGAATTTTTGTACCCGTGTTGTAGAAACTATGAACAAAAAACTTTTTTTCAAAGTAAAAACAAATATCTTAATTTATACAATTTAATACAAAATTAATTAATTACCAAAAATTTTGGAAAACTGAAAACTTTCAACTAGGCATTAACATTAGACACATGGACATGATATTTCAATATATTTTATAATGAACAATTTACTTGCCTCCCAGCAGATGTTCGTTGTGTTGTGAATTCATGGCGTTTTTCAAATGGACATTTACCAGGGCCTGATATTACTGGATTTGGTGAAATTACAGCATTGGTTTTGTATGTTTTTTCTCCATCCTTTGGTATGGCAACTAGCATAATTAATTTTCCTACATCATTGGCGCTAGGAATAAAGCTTGGTACCATAATTGCATCAGATAAATCAATCTTGTCATTGACTATCCCTTGTCTTATTTTATTCAAATCTTTTTGTTCAAATGTTTTCCAGAAAAACTCACAGTTCTTTTGATCAGTAAATTCAACCTCGGCCACAGGAAACAATGGAAACCCTTCAATTATGGTGGAGGGCAAGCTCTTTAACGTAACAGATGGAGGATTAAAACAAATTGGGATTTCTAATTCACCCACTTTTAGAACTGTTCCATTCACCCAGGCTTCTTCATTGGAAATGGATGTATCTAATACTTGGCCATTACGGATGATTTCTATGCTCATCTCTGGCTCCGGGTTTGCTTTGGGCTCAGACACTTGAACGTGATCTGTTTCTGTGTGGTTACTGGCAGATGTCTCAACTTTAACATTTCCTTTGTTCTTTTTATTATTTTTCGTCAATTTCTTTGACAAACTTAATCGTAATCTGTCCATAGTAACTCCTAACTGTTCGTTCTTCAGTCGGTTTAAATTAAAAGATTTTAGTTTTCCATTCGAGTTAGCCAACTCTAGGAAGATGTGCAGTCGGTCGTCCTTTTCAACGTTTTTTACGTATACAGATGACATTTTAATTGATGAGATTGGAAATACTGATACGCGATTTAACGTTAAAGCTATCCTACTTTCTGATCCAGATACCACAAATAAACTCTTCAAGGATCTTGACACAATCTGTCGCAATGTGGATGCAGTCATCGTTAAGTCAAGTTAAGTGTCGTGAATGGTAAAACCCGGAAACCAAAGGATAATGAAAACGAAAGTGGAGAAGGGAGTAAATTCATAGAGATCTAAATGTTATTTGCACGTCATTGAAATTTGATGTAAAAATTGGCATTGTGATATTCAAACGGATTACAGTGGAAATTGAATAAATAAATCTGAATTTCTTGATCTTTATAACCGTGAGCCTTTCATGTTCAGTATGTTTAAAAAACTCCATCCTCTCTCACTCTCCCTTCCTCTCTTAAGGGGCCGTCCATAAAGTACATCACGCTAATTTTGTCCATTTTTGACCCCCTCCCCCCTGTCACGAACTGTTACAAATC
Source organism: Ampullaceana balthica (assembly GCA_944989445.1). NCBI lineage: Eukaryota > Metazoa > Mollusca > Gastropoda > Lymnaeidae > Ampullaceana > Ampullaceana balthica. The sequence continues at coordinate 1,003,838 of CALYLW010000132.1, read as the reverse complement.
TCGAGGGACCCCCCCCCCAAGTACGTCACACTTTCGATTTAAAAAAAAATTAATACCTAATTAAAATATTTAATTTAATCCTTAAAATAAAATACACTTCACTATTAAACTGTATTAAAATATAAAATTTCCACTTAAAAGTAGGGATGTACCGGATTCAAAATTTTGAAATCCAACCGCAGCCGGATTTGGCCGGATTTACGAAGTGAAATCCGGGCGGAGCCAAAGACGGAGCCAGATTTGTAAAATTAGCGGATTCCGGATTTGCAGGAGCTGGAGCCGAAATCCGGTACACCCCTACTTAAAAGAACTATCAGATTATTAAAATGACTTTAATAGTAGAATAGTTAATTGTGGCCTCTGTATGTGCATTTTCTCTTCTGGCTATAACTGTAGTAGTATCTTATGTTATCTTATCTGTTTACAGACGCGCCTTCTATACATAAGATTATTGCGTCCTACGCTTATCTATGGTTTGTGTTTAGGGGCCGTCCATTAATGACGTCACGCGATTTTGGCCGATTTTTTACCCCCTCCCCCCCTCGTCACGCGTTTTCACAAAAATTTAGACCCCCCCCCTCTAAAAATACGTCACAAAGCTTTGACCCCCTCCCTTCCAAAAAAAACCCACCTTATTTTCTATTTGAAAATAAGTATGTTTCAAATCACTTTTATTTTCATTTAAATATTTATTATTTATTTAGTGAAGATCTACATTGTATTATCGTAACACCCATGAAGCATTTTTTTCAAAACGTTTAAACCGGCCTTCAAAAAACGAACTGTGTTAACATCCTTAGATTATATTTTATTTTAATGAATACAAATTAAAAATTGACTATTAATCATCACGGTTAACGTCTTTGTTTAGAAAAAAAAATATTTTAAAATAATATTTTTAAAATCTATTTTTTTTTAAATCCCTCAATTGACTGACGGGCATCCCGTAAGAAAGAGGTCGGCGAACAGGGGTAAATAAACTCATCTGGGGTCAAATAATTTTTTTTTCTAAACAAAGACGTTAACCGTGATGATTAATAGTCAATGTCTAATTAGTATGCATTAAAATAAAATGTAATCTAAGGATGTTAACACAGTTCTTTTTCTGAAGGCCGGTTAAACGTTTTAAAAAACGCGGGTTACAATATTACAATGTAGACCTTCAATAAATAATAAATGCTTAAATGACAACAAAAGTGATTTGAAACATACTTATATTCATATAGAAAATACGTTTTTTTTTGGGGGGGGGGTTTTGGTGGTTTTTTGGGGGGGGGTCAAAGCTTTGTGACGTATTTTTAGAGGGGGGTCTAATTTTTTGTGACGACGCGTGACGAAAGGGGGAGGGGGTCAAAAATCGGCAAAAATCGCGTGACGTCATTTATGGACGGCCCCTTTGGGACACATAACATCCACTACAATCCATTACATATATTAAAATACGTCATGTGTACGTGTACGCTTGGAACATATGCCCATTATTGAACCGGTTCCTTCCAGAAAATGCATTTTTTTTTAAATTGACAACTATGTAGATTTTTTTACCTACGTACTATACGAAGACACCTAAATCCACCCTACTTTCATTTATATTGACACGAGTGACAATAATCTTAATCCACGTGACTTGACTGTATCAAGTATCCTTTCTGCAGGGTTGTTAACAATACTAAAAAAATTATTGGCAATACCAATACCAATACTGCCTGTAAAATCTATTGGCAATACCAATACCAATACAATTTTAAAACCAGTATTGCAATACCAATACCAATATTTATTTATTATTGCCTTACCAATACCAATATTTGGGTCATTCGACGAATAAAACGCAAACACGTAATTCATCGCTCTATATCACTTACATCGATAAACGATAACAACATTTTTGGCTAATTTAGACAATGTATTTTTAACCAAATTTTGTTCAAAGTTAACACTTGCTTCATCAGTTTTCCTCAAAGCATTCAAAAGTCTTTGACAACATATTAAATAAGTCGGCATACCTTAACGTCCTTAAGCAACAAGATTTTTAATATGTATAGGCTACTGTACACATATTGTGAATGAATGAATGGATGGATGGATGACTGAATGGATGAATGAAGCAAATGACTGTCATAGAAAAGCAAATGATACATAAACGGTTAAACATCATACTATAGTAAAAAAAAGTCAGACCGAGTCAATGGATTGCATCACATCTGGAAAACTAACGATGAATTTTAGTAGAGTTCACAGGGTAACGCCACCTATTTGGCCGTTACCACTTAGCCAGGCGAAGAAAAGTAACCATTTCAAAATGCGCACTGCTCAGTCAATGCTCATTGCCAAAGATATCATATATGATTTGATTTCTATTATCATTCATTTCATTGATCAGTCTCATTCAAAAATTGTTTGGCAATGTCACTCGCAAGATGGCGACACCAAAGAAAAATTTATTATATTCAGCTTTATTCACAACCAATGTTGTAGAGAATTTATTGAATATTGCTTTTAGTATTGGTTAAAAATCAATACCAATATCAAAAATAATTATTGGCAATACCAATACCAATATCAAATTTCAAGAAGTATTGCAATATCGTCCCAATACTTAAAAAAGTATTGGCAATACTACCAATACCAATACAATATTGCAATATTAACAACCCTGCCTTTCTGTGATATTTAAAATTAATGCCTTAAAAACTGAGCTAAGAAGAAAAGTTGTTTTGTGCTCATCTCGAATTGCGATGTCAAGAATTTGATGCATTCAAATAAAGTTAATGAATACTTGACAACTTTTAAATGGGCTCATTTATCATTATATCTAGAATGGCCAGGGGCGTTTGACCAAAAACCAACCGAACAATTATATCAAACTTAAAACGTTTATAATTTCTATCAAATAGATTCCACCCCCCCCCCTTTTTTTTTAAAGAAAAAGGATATTCCGTGACGTTTTGACTTAAAATATCTACACATAATCCTATTCAGATCATTTTTAGACACTTGTCATGCTTGTAAAACTCACCATTAGCATTTGCTAACAACGATCCCCCAAATCCCCGAGTCATGTGAGCAGTATCTAGAGTGTGTGTGTGTGTAACGCACACATAAACTTGTATTATTATTGTGGGATAACGGGCAAAAAAGTTCGCCGACGGAGCTGCGGTTACATCACAAATGCTTTGATGTCAACAGCAAACGACACAGTGTAACAATTTCATCCGTTATCTTGTGAGTTCTCAAACTTAAGGATTATAATTAGATTTCATTTTCGTCTCTTGATAGCTTACGCCAACCCGCATCTGATGGCCTACCGACCGGCACATTGAGAAGCCTTGATTTAAAAAAAAATAATTCGTTAAATAAATTGTAAGCCACCAAATATTTCAGTGGAAGTTTTATTTAAAAGTTACCCTTTTGATGTGACGTCACATTTCTTCAACCCCCCCTCCCTCCCCCTCGTCACGCATCGTCACAAAAGTGTGACCCCCTCCCCCCCCTTTTAGGAGCGTGACGTCATTTATGGACGGCCCCTTAGTCCTGCATTTTTATTAGAGATTTAAATGTTGATAAAGTGTTGGTTTTCCTGGTTTCTTCAGGCAACCCATCCCACGCCCGAATTCCGGACGGGAAGAACGAAAATTTGTATGTGTTTGTTCTTGCATACGCAATACGTAGTATTCAAACAACCAAGTCCTTCAAGACTGCACTTAAGACACATCTTTTCAAAATTTATTTTCAAAATTAATGAAACAACATTTCTTGTAAATGATTAACGTAGCTTATGTATAATGTACTGTAATTTTTGTGTTATGATATGAAAGTTAATTTAATACTTATAGGTTTGTTATTTCTTTTATGTAAAGCGCTGTGAGCCCAGTTCCTTACTGGGATACAGCGCTATATAAATAATCAATTTATTATTATTATTTATTATTATTAATAAGAAAGGTGTTTTTATCCTTATGTCTATCTGAGGGTTGTATTAAGTTATCTTTGTGTTGTATGATTACTACTTGGTTCTTCTATCCTCTAGTGTTTCAATGTTTAATGATTTAACTAATGGTGTTTCTCTTGTCAGTTTTGAATATTCTCCAGTAATAAATCTGGCAGTTCTTTTTTGAATTTGAAGAGCTCAAGGGAAGAAACGGTTATGTCAAATTTTTGTAGTTTTGAGCTATTCAACTTTTAACGTTCAAAATTATATAGATTTCGTATAAATTAAATAAATATATTTGAATTTTTAATAGGGTCAGAGACATAATTTTGTTATAAAACTTCTTACAGGGCATTCTATTTTTGATCCTCTATCAGATACAGGGCATAACTAAGAAATTTCAAAAATGTCACATAGCCGTTTCTTCCCTTGAGGTCTTCATTTGTTCTAGTTATCAGTGCATTCTTTGGTGGATGGGTCCCATACAGAAGATGAAAGTAGTAGTAGTAGCAGCAGCAGCAGCAGCAGTAGCAGTAGCAGTAGTAGTAGTAGTAGTAGTAGTAGTAGTAGTAGTAGTAGTAGTAGTAGGTAGTATTAGACTTAGTAGTAGTAGTAGTAGTAGTAGTAGTAGTAGTAGTAGTAGTAGTAGTAGTAGTAGTAGTAGTAGTAGTAGTAGTAGTAGTAGGTAGTATTAGACTTAGTAGTAGTAGTAGTAGTAGTAGTTGTTGTAGTAGTAGTAGTAGTAGTAGCAGTAGTTGGGTTTATTTGTATTGTATGTTGTCACTGTCGTTAAATGACCAATATAACATTGTTGATTTTTTTAAAAACACTTAAACTTTAACTTAAACAAATAAAAGTTAGGTCATTATAGGTACGCGGAAAAAGCAATTACATATTAATGACAATGGAATGTTTCCGATCACTGGTTACTAACTTTTATTTTATTATTATGTATTTTAATTACATTATGTACCAAAAGCTTAGACGATGAACATTTAAAATAATATTAGCTTTTAAGTATGGCTTTTATAAGCCAAACTGGTATCATTTTTATTTTTATTTTTTTTACTCACGGGCTAGATGCCAGATTGCTAGACCTAGTTACGCAGGTGCTCACAGCCAAAATAAACCAATCAGAGCTGATGTGCTCATTCACATCTTTCTCTGAAAATAGATTTCTAAGGTCGAAAGGAATAAGTTTAAACAAAGTGATGTGTGAAATATTTTTAAGGAATAGCTATGAAAATTAATACTGATTAGAATTTTCAACATTACTAGCAGTTTAAAGTTTTAAATCATAATCAATAAAAAAACAATAACTACATACTAATTATTAGTTCAATGCAAGATGAATATTTGATCCCTTCGATCTTACTGGAAGTCAACACATCCATGATTGAGAACGAAGTTTCATCTAAGGATTATTTTCATCTTTATGAATATCTTATTCCGTTTTTTAGTACTTTTAACTTTAAGATAAAGTCAAACTATACTGAGCATGTGATCATACCTGGATTCTACCCGGGTGGAAGCTGTTTCTATGGCTTCGTTTTTGGGTAGTTGTAGTGCTAGGGAGCATTCTCAAAGACAAAGATGGCGCTTGCATCTTCTCAATTTCAGGAATTTGTAGAAACTGCTTTGCCTGCTGTTTCTCAGGTAAATAAATCATGATAACTGATCTTTATCTCAAACACACGCAATGGCAGCATAAATTGTATTATTGACATGCATTACTCATTACAGTAATTTAATAATTGTCTCCCTTGAAACAACACGAATCTACGAAAAGATCTGAAGTGAGTTAGAGGTACGATAGTTAAAGCAGTAAAGTTAGGACTAAATCTCATTTGAAGATATTAAGTTAGCCAAACTGAGAAGTGGCATTGAATTGTTTCTTAATAAAGGCTGATAATCGCTTTCGTGGCCAAGGGTTAGGTTTAGCTATAGAATTTTAGGGTTAGGTTTAGCTATAGAATTTTAGGGTTAAGGTTAGGTTTAGCTTTATAGTTTTTAAAAAGTGTACCTTTCCCGGTCTTCCCATATAAGCCATATTCGTGATTCAGACGTATCATTTTAAATCCCTTATATTAACTTCACCGCCGTCTCTCTCTGTCTGTCGTGATCTCTGTCTCTCTCTCTGTCTTGGGCGGGCGGAAAAACAAAAGTAAAAAATGACCCACTTCCCGTGAAGCCATCAAGCTGAAATTTGGCACACGGACCCGTGTCACCTAACAATGCATCGTATCAAAATGTCAGATCGATCGAACGTACCGTAATTAAATTAAGGCATTTTTAGTTTATCTCTATACCAGGTATGTAATTCAATTTCACGGTTTGTTATTGTTTTTTTTCATGTGAAAGCTCAGTTCGCGCGTTGACGCGATGTACCGGGGTGCTTTTGTTTACATTTTACGTGTCACGCTGAGCTCGGTCCAGCGATCGGTGACCATACTTTTCCCCTCTCCCACCCCCCTCAGGGTTATGAAGCAAAGTTGAGTTAAGACAGATTCAGTCTGTAAATGTTTGTCGCGTTTGAAAATAATCAATACTGTTAGTTATGTCTCATATATAAGGGATTTATAATCAAAAACTTTGTTTTTACGTGTTTGTTTTATTTTCTTACTATTTTTCGCTGTTTTCCAAACTCGGCAGGTTGCTAAAATAACCTATAATTTTTTTAGTAACATTTTGCTGTTTTCCAAAATTGTCATGTTTCTAAAAAAGCTAAAGATTTGAGAATCCCAGTTCCCCTCGGCCCCCTAAATTCCAATGCTCTGCACTACTTTCCGGGGGTCACGTGCCTTAGCAACTACGGTGGCCGCCCGGAAATGACTTGCCGCCATCTTGGCCACGGAAGCGATAATTTACCTTAATAAATGCTTTAAAGTTTACAGTTACTGGTAATACTGAAACTTTAAAAATTATAGTCATACTACAGTAGGGCCCACTTAACTCGAGCCCGGTTAACTCGTCAGCTCTATTAAGTCGACGTTTTTTATTGGAACCGCCAAATTCTCTCTTTGTCTTTGCATTTTCTCATCGGTTAATTCGATTATTTTAAGTCGCGAACCCTAATACCTCGAGCACAAAAGAGGGCCAAATTTGCCACTTAGCCTTGGTTATCTCGATCCCCATGACCAATCGCCAGCTTTTGAAAATGTTAGATGTGATTTTTTATAACCAAGGGCGCTAGGTCTGCTGGTGACGTCACAGCCCGCTTGTGTTCAGCTCTCAGCGCTGTGTTGCTTCTGGTACTATGCCAATCGCCAGCTTTTGAAAATGTTAGTTATCGATTTTTTATAACCAAGGCCACGCATCGAATTTCGGCCTCGCGGGGTCTGCTGGTGACGTCACAGCCCGCTTGCGTTAAGCTCTCAGCGCTGTGTTACTAACTTAAATCGCCAGCTTTTGAAAATGTTACTTATCGGCCGCGTAAGTGATGCCGATGCCGAGTATTACGTAATTGCTCCAATAGCAAAGATGCACGCAGAATCGCATGTCTAAAACATTTCGTTTTCGTATGGAATAACAAAATGTACCGTGTGCAGACTTGTTGTCATTGGCAACCATTCATCCTTCAACCTCATTTTGACTCTTGTTAATACTGCTTTGTTCTCATTGTTTCATTCATAAGAAGTGGCCGTGTGCAAAAGCCATTTAACTATTGGTTAGAATTAATTAAAATTTTCGCTTTTTGTCATGAGTCATATATAGGTCATGATAGACCAGTGTTGCTCAATTATTTTGTCACGCAATAGGAAGAAGAAGAAATTTTGCGCCCCCCGCGCAACAGTAAATAGTATCATTTGTCTATAAAATTGTTATAAGTACACCATTTTGCGCCCCCCGCTTTAGGGAGCTTCACGCCCCCCCTGGGAGGCGCGCCACACTATTTGAGAAACACTGTGATAGTCAACAATAAACGGCAACGTCTTTGTGTATAAAAAACCTCCAAAAACACGTGCATGTACATTCTCATTTATTAACGCTAGTGATGGGACGATACCAAAATCATAGGGTGCTTACTGTAAACAAGGCTCCCCAGATTTTAAAATATATAATATAACAGACTACAGACAGTTTACCCAACCCCACTCTCAATCTCCCACACCATATCGCTCAATCTGGGTATCAACGCAATACGATGTCGCGCGCAGCGTGGCCGGCAGGAGTAGATAAATTCGTTATAGTTATGTACTAGGGGGAAAAAACTGCGCTAACGCAATAATGGGTTATATTTAAACTTAAACGGTCCTTAAAAACGAACGGCCTTAACAACCTTAGGAAAGAGTGAAGAAATGGGTCCCGATATTCCGATACGATTACGATTAATTGTCCCATCACTAATTAACGCACATCATGTATATAAAGAAATTTTAAGCTCATGTTAATATTTTGCCGCCATATTGGTTTGCGTTTAACTGGATGATCAGTTATCTCGGCGCCATTTTTCATACCCCGAGGCCATCGACTTAAGCGGGTCCCACTGTAATATTAGTAAGTATTAGTAATAATTTAGACTTCGGTATACCATAACTTAAACTTAACTTACATTCACATTCACTTATAAGTCTTATATTATATTTATTAGGTTGGCCTAACTTACATTTAGAAACAATAATAATAAATTATAAAAAATATGGTAATCCTACAGTTTCTACACATATATTATTTCACAGCGAAATTTAATTTTCTCGAGAGAACTTACATTTTTAATTTATTAAATGCATATTTTTTTAATTATTTATTATTATTATAAACTATAAATTATTTTGTTAGGGAAGATAACTTTTTTAAAAGACAAACCTAGCAAGAGAGATAGCTCTTGAATAGCCACCAAAGTGTCAATGTCATGACACCATCTTGATCCGCCATCTTGGCGCCCTAAACGATAAACAGCCAAAGAGAGTTCAATTTTTTAATTTTAAAAAATAAATTACATCATATTAAAAATGTCAACAACAAAAATTAACGGTCAAAGAAATTTTTTTATATAACTTTTTTATATTATTGTTTAGACATTAGTACCATGTCTAGACTTGCCTATATTATTATCGAAAGCAGTGCACTCAATGATGTTTCCCAAATTTGGGATACTCATCCTGAACTGAGGGACAGAAAATATCCATGGTCATTGATTTTGAAATAGTAAGACCAAGATATCAAAATGATTACACATATAAATAAATGTTGATATAATATTATGCAGGTCTATAACTTTTAAATTTCTTTGAATGGGTCTACCTTTTTTTCTTTGAATACCATAATTTGTACTTTAATTTTTTACTAAGTCATACATTTCTATTTTAGTTATCTAACACAATGTCAGCATTTACTATCCAAAAGTCTAATTTCTCAGGTTTGAAAGGAACACCCAAAAAATGTCTTATATTGTCTGGCAAGAGTAGACTGATATTTTAGTTTTTAAATATTTGAAAAAACATTGCACTTAACAAAAATTTACATACATTTTTATGCAAAAAATTTTATGATGTAATTACTTTAAAATTCTTATTATTTCTGAGCAGTCTTATAAATTCTTAAATAGTCTTGATCAAGCTACACAATGTCATAGAGGAGGACATTTAGTGTGTAATTACATGGACAATCTTGGAAATTTCTTTCAAAATGTAGAGAAAGGGTAAAAATAAAAGGCTTTCCATCTGAAAGGTGAAAGACAGAGGAGAGGGATCAATTGCATTGATACTGTTCGGGAGGTTAGAAAGCACCGACTTCCAATCTAAGCTGGGGGGTATAAAATTTTACTTTTGCAATTTAAATTTCTTCATGACGATAGCAAAATTAATATAGAAAAGGAAAATATAAATATTTTTTTCAAGTTCTTATTAGCTGAAGATTAAGCTCCCAATCATCACCCATTTTAAAATTCAATTTTTTTTTCCTAGAAATATTGACTAAACACATGCACAATCTACTTGGTCCATGATGTAAATGGTTTGTTGGGTCCTTGGGGTAATTTTTCTCGGTAAGGGCAAATATTGTGAATCACACTTTGTAGTGCTGCTTTCTCTAAAAGTTCATATTTCACAATGTTCCCTCTAAGGTTCGTTGGTCCGTGTGCAAAGGGAAAAAACTCGTGCGCAAAGTTGCACAGCATCCATTTTTTTTGCAATATTTTACAAAATTTTCTGAGTGTAATTCTAAACTGCTGCGCGGCGTTGGTCAGATATCTGCGCAGCCTAAAGGGAACATTGGTAATACAAAGGTATCACATGTTACAAACACATCAGGTTCCAAAAAACTTGTGTTACGAACAACTATTCTTCGGCAAAGAACATTGCCTCGGATTATGAATAAAGGAGAGAGAGAGCAAGGTTTAACTATTAGATTGAAACAATCCTGTACAGTACAAACGAAAGCCGTGCAGTACTAACTTCGCTTCGCCCTAGCCTAAAAGCCTAATTTTGCACAAGTGAGCAGTATTCTTAGAAAGTGAGAAATTTCCCATGATCATTTACTTTTTAAAAAAATTTAATAAATATACTCTATTTCACATTTTATTCATTTGTTGTTGTTTTTTATTTCTCTTTATGTAATACATGAAGTATGTGTATTCGTTGCGCTTTGTCAAACACAGAATTCATTGAATGTTTGGAAAAAAAATATCTTTAATCTTGAAACGTATTCTCATTACTAATGTTTCAGGTTATGAACTGAGTTTTGAAATGAATTGAGTATAAAGTTCATAATCTGAGGTTCCACTGTATATTAATTAATTATAAAATAATACAAATTTTAAATATGAATATTAGGGCTGTTAACGATTAATTTAAATTTAATAGTTAACTTTTGAAAAACTAACGTTTAATTAATCGTTAATTTCGATTAAAGCCAAAAATTAAAATTTATGATGTCATAAGTAACACTTATTAAACGTTCTTGTTGAAAATTTAAATAACACTGGAATGTCTCTATATGTCATCTTTTAACCAACTATGCCAAAAGACAAGTGTGTTGACATTACATATTTGGTTCAAGTGACATATAAACAGTCGAGCTGAATAATCATACACATGGAACTGAGGTAACTGGTATGCACAAAACGGTCTTGGCAAGGAATGACATTATCGGAAATTGGTGTTCATTAAGATTCCACCATTGTACTGCCATTAGCTTAATATGTTTTTCATTTGGTTTGATTATTAGGCGAAGTGTTAGAACCATGGTTGGCAAACTGTATCAACATTTTGAACATTCCCGTCAGTCAATAGTTTAAAACCAAAATGTTCGTGTAATCGTCAGGAAATTTATTATTTATAGGCCGCTATTTTATTATTATTTTGTTACTTTTTGACTTCCAATAATTTGTAAGTGATGCGTCGATTAATTGTTACAAATAATTTAATCGTTAAAAAATGTTAATGATTAATCGAGAAATGAATAGTTAATTTCCGCAGCCCTAATGAATATCATTAATTATTTTGTTATTGTGTTGTTTTTTTTTATTGGTGTTGGGGGGTTTCTAGTTTCTGTCATTATCTTTCTAGAAATAATAAAACAAATGCACCAATATTGGTGATATGCAAAAATAATTAACTATAAAAATTATTTGAAATTTTTTTTTCATTTAGACACCTCTTTCTTGCAAATGGCAGCAAATACAAATTTATGGTTCCTTAGTACAATTTAATATTCATCGCATATGAATTTTTAAAGGTTTTTTGTAAAGTACATTAGTGCAAAGTGTATTTTTAGATGAGTACACAAACGTTTTTTTTAAAAATTTTATTGGAAACATTTTTTGACAATAGAGAGAGGGGCTGAAAATTTGAATTGTCCTTTATGGGTAAACCTGCAGGGTTGCTTACCAGTTCATTTATTCATTGTTGAAAAATTAAATTACTTTCAGGACTTAAATGTTCTTTAAATGACAAAAATTTAAACTACAGTAGAACCATTTAAATAAGATTTTTTATATGAATAGCAAATAAGTTATTAGCTAAAAGAGTTAAGTTTGCAGGTATTAAATGATACTCTATTAATGATTTATATCACATCCTAAACAGATTATGAAAATATAATTTATAGATACCGCACAAGATTGAATGAGTTATAATATACAGTCGAACCCACTTAAGCTCGGTTAACTCGACCACCCTACTAACTGGACGTTTTTTATTGGAACCGCCAAATTCTCTCTTTGTCTTAGCATTTTCTCATCGGTTAATTCGATTTTTTTTAGTCGCCGAAACCTAATACCTCGAGCACAAAAGAGGGCCAAATTTGCAACTTAACGTTGGTTAGCTCGATCCTCAAATGTTCGCCTAGCAGTGCACTTTGGCATTTTTAGTTCAAAACAGTGTTGACATCCCGCTTTCTTCGAGACTTCCGGCTATTGTGTGATTCTACAAGATTTCAATAAAAATTACCGAATGTTATTATCTTCTTTCACTTTCGACCCATGTGTGAATTAGATGTATTCACCCGCGGTGCCCGTAAATCATGTTAGCGGTCTTTCATCCGTCATTATTTCGCAGTGCATGTTATATTATTATTAAACTTAATTCATTTTCTGATGCATTAATCATTTTATTTTTTAAGATAAACGAATATCTTTAGAAATGAAAATAAAGGTTTGTATCGAGAATCGATGGTGGTTTTTATTTAATTAAATAAAAAAAATTATTCTTTTAAAAGTTTGTTGTTGCTTTGTTACCAGTAAGATATGTGACTGTGACTAACACGCGCGTGACGGTGAAATCAAATCCTTTTCTTAATATTCCAGTATATATATATAATATACACGTCATCACTTTTGTAGGTCGAATTCTGATAAGGAATGATTTTTTAAAAAATTCGCTTAGACTTAGTTGCCGGCCGAGGTCTAACACACAGCGTGCTGTGATCAACGGTCAAGGCCGCAATAGTTTTATTTATATTACAAGTTTGATTGACTGAGGAAATTCGAGAGCGGTCTGATAGTGACAGATATCCTGCACGTCAAAAGCATTAAACTTAAAATTACCATATAGATATGTTTATTTTATTTTTTTTAATTCACTGATTCAACGGATATTGCAAATGCGAGCGGCTGTGACAATAGTGACATGCCATGCGACGAGACGAAGCGAAAATTTTGACCTTTTAACGCATGCGCAGACAATTATAAACTGGTAACTTTTTTATTTTATTTATTAAATGGAATCGAAACATGACCACAGAGACGTAATCAAAGTACTTTACTTCAGCATAAAAATATATATATATAAAAATTCCCGACTAGTCATAATTTTTCCCGACTTTAAAGACCGAGAAAATTTTTTTTAAAGAATTCCCGACTTTTTCCCGTTTTCCTGAGTGGGAACCATGGTTATATTTAAACGGTCCTTAAAAACGAATGGTCATTACAACCTTAGGAAAGAGTGAAGAAATATTAGGGTTCCGATACAATTCCGATTAATCGTCCCATCACTAATTAACGCACATCATGTACATAAAGAAATTTCAAACACATGTTAATATTTTGCCGCCATATTGGTTTCCGTTTTAACTCGATCATCTGTTATCTCGACGCCATTTTTCATACCCCAACGCCGTCGACTTAACCGGTTTTGACTGTATATATTTTTCAAAAAAATTTTGTGTGTTAATTCACAGCATCTTCAAAATGTATGCCCAAACACCCATCCCCCCCTTTTTTTTCCAAAAAAAATTAAATTAAATAATTTAAAAAATTTAAATCATTAACTTAAGCTCAAGATTTTAGTATTTTTTGAAGTCAAAGATCTGTTTTCACTAGCCCCATCAAGCATTAATTCACCATTGAGCTATATTTAATTCATGCATACTTTGCTAAGTTTTATATCATTTGCCTATTGTTCATCATCAATTTTAAAGTGTTTAAATTTAAACATTAGCAGCCATTATGAGGAATATAATGTTTTAAATCAATATAATTGCTTTATATTTCCAATGTTATATTTTGAGAACCTTTTCAGACTACTGAATCATCTGATTTTATTTTGTAGTTAATAAATAATATATTATTCTATTTAATTATTTTGGCAGCAATTAACATCATTTCGTACTAAGTTTTTTAAAGAAAAACAATTTAATTTAAAATCAGAGTACAATGTAAATGATACTATGTACATGTATTTCATTTATGTTTATCATACTTCAAAACAATTTATCAACCATAATTAAAAGTAAATATCAAATTTTAAAAAGGAAGACTATCTCTTTTAAAATTAGATATATGTTATTAAAATATGTTGATTAAAACGTGTTAGAACTTTAAATTAAGCTTTTTTTTTCCTTTTTTAAAAAAAATCTCTTTTAATCTTATATCAAAATATATAGAGAGGTTGCCCTTGTATTTAGAATTTATACCTCCATAGCCTACGTCATGTCAAAGGTAGAAAATGGTTTATTTTTAAACCGCTCTGAAATCCTCTGTACTTACATCTAATCCTCAAAAAAAAAGCAATAGTTTGTATAAAGTAGATATTAATTAAAATATATCTTTTAAAGCAGGGGTGGGCAAACTACGGCATGCGGCCCGCTACGGAGTTTTTTGCGGCCCGCGGAAGCCTGCGGTAATATCGAAAAAATCAATAAATTTATGTTAAAGTTTTGTAGGTACTTGAATAAGGGCTAAATTTTGGTTAGGTGCGGCCCCTTGATGTTTCACTTCTTACTAATGTGGCCCTAGCCCTAAAAAATTTGCCCACCCCTGTTTTAAAGCATTTTGAAATCTTGAAATTAGTTCAGTTTTTTAACTTCTGTTTTACAGGGCAAGGGAGGAAAGAGAAAAGGAAAATTTAATAAAAGATCTGATGGAAGTTTCTCCGACAGCTCCAACAGTTTTATACGACAGGTAAGAAATAATAAGATAAACTTAATGTATTTTTAAGTGGGTAAGAAGCCATAGGATAGATCTACTGCATGTATACTTTAGTCTAGAAACTTATGGATAAACTAGGGGTCTACCGATATGCCTTTTTGCCGATATTGCCGATACCGATATTACCGATATTTTTTTTGCCGATATGAGTACCGATATGAGTATTTGTTCGGACAAAAACCAGCGGTAATATTTGATGACGTCATTCTTAAATTTATCACTCTTAATTATTTATCTTTTATATTAGGGGACTACTGACATGCATTTTCGCCGATATTACCGATATTTTTTTCCGATATGACTAATATGAGTGCCGATATGAGTATTTGTTAGGACAAAAATAACAGCGGTCATATTTGATGGCGTCATTCTTAAATTTATCACTCGTAATTATTTAAAATATTAGGGGTCTACCGATGTTCATTTTTGCCGATATTACCGATATTTTTTTCCGATATGAGTGCCGATATGAGTATTTGTTAGGACAAAAATAACAGCGGTCATATTTGATGACGGCATTCTTAAATTTATCACTCGTAATTATTTATATTTTATAATTAAGGGGTCTACCGATTTCCAGTTTTGCCGATATTACCGATTTTTTTGCTCCCCGAAACAAAGTTTCCGATGTGTTTACAAGTTCCAGATCATGACATACATAGGACTCATAACAAAACGAACAATCATTTATTAAATTGTACAAGCAAAATTAGGAAGTCCTTTTGAAACTTCAACCTTGACTCATAATTATTAATTCTAACCAATAGTTTAATGGCTTTTGCACACGGCCACCTTTTATGAATGAAACAATGAGAACAAATTAATAGTAATAAGTGAAAATGAGGTTGAAGGTTGAATGGTTGCCAATGACAGCAAGTCTGCACACGGTACATTTTGTTATTCCATACGAAACGAAATGTTTTAGACATCTGCGATTCTGCGTGCATCTTTGCTGTTAGTATTAGAGCAATTACGTATTACGTGAACATAATGTTTACATGTTATACATTTTATTATAGCAATTACGGTATTCTTGGCATCGGCACTATTTACACAGTATTTCTGAGTATACGAAAATCGGCCGATACCTAAACAATATCACAGCACATGGCACACAGTATCGTGGCTGCACATATTAATACTAGAACTCTTTTGACTATTTCAATACCGGTATCGTGCTCGATATATTAATTTGTCGAGATATTGTAAATCTAAATGATAGTTTTTTCGTTTCCGTTTTTTTTTGGTCAAAATGTCACTTATTATGAAATATCGGTGACGTCAATATCGGGACCTTTACATGCTACCGATACCGATATTGCCGATATCCAGATATCGGTGCCGATATATCGGCCAGCCGATATATCGGTAGACCCCTAGGATAAACCTAATATATCTAGCTAAATTTCCCTATCAAGGTGCGTGCACCTCTCTGGACATGCATGGTGGAATCTGAGGGGCTAGAAGGTTGGGATTTAAAGAAGGGAGAAGAAATTTAATTTATATTTTATATCTAATATTTATTTACCATCATCACTGACTGACTAATACATTCAGTGACTCTGGAATGCTCTATAAATAAACCAATCAGTGCTTAAGATATTAAAATTCAGGGGTCACCAAACTTTTATATAAGCGGGCCAGATGACTGACAAAATGACTAGTGCATACCGCATAACCCAGGGGTGTACAAAGTCCGGCCCTTGCTTAAGTTTTAACAAGTAATTATTGAATCCTGGATATTTTTTTGTAATGACAACTTATTTATAAGAACAGCCTAAATTACATGCTGTATTGAGTAAAAAATACATTGACGTCAAATAATAGCAAAAATCAATTACGTTTTATATTTTATTTTTTTATAAACATGGATATATATTAAAATGGCCGATGAAGTTATGTGTATAAAAATCGATTGCATAAAATTATTATTTTTTTTGGAATCTCAA
This sequence comes from Ampullaceana balthica, assembly GCA_944989445.1. Lineage (NCBI taxonomy): Eukaryota > Metazoa > Mollusca > Gastropoda > Lymnaeidae > Ampullaceana > Ampullaceana balthica. The sequence goes on along the minus strand of CALYLW010000132.1, from coordinate 987,091 downwards.
AAATGAAATAAATGTGGCATTGGTGTACTTAAAACTTTAAGAAGGATTTTGCAGCACAATTTTTGACACAACATTTAATCAGTTCTATTTTTATTTCGACACATTTAATTTATACAGTCGGATCTAAATGGAAAACCTCCCTATATTGAATTAATTGTTAGATCATGGCCAAATTCTGCGCCCATTTTCCCTAACTTGAAACTCTGTAAGTCGGATTTTTTTCTGACTATATTAAGTTACTAAGTATAAGAAAACATCTTTATTCTATAACTTTTTCCATAATTTATCTAATTTTAGTGATTTATGGTGATGGAATGAGATACATGTATTTATAATAAAGTAGCTAAAAAATCGCAGTAGTAGTTTTTACCCACAAAGTATTACTCTTTCAAATTAAAAACAAAAAAAAACTGTTGTATAAGTAAATATCTGTAACATATCTCAAGGTATGTAATTTTTCTTTATTATATTAATTCAGCCCTCACATATTTTTACTTCATGAAATACAGTCCTCTTTGGAAAAGGTTTGGTCACCCCTGGCATAACCATTCTAGACGAAAAACTAATTTTAAGTTTAGACTTTCGTAACAATTAAGGTTCAGTTAAGGGCACTAAAAAAAAACCCAGTATTTATTTGCTAAAGAATTATCAAAGAAGGCAAACTTAATAAAACAAATAGTTACATCAGACCTAGTGCACTAATTAAAAAAATAGTACATTTTAGACACAAAGCAATTGGGAATTCTCTGCACGTGTATTCTAAAATTAATATTTAAATTGTATGAAAAAGTCTAGTGTGCCATATGTTCTATCAATCACATTCATCATTCAAGTACCTGTGGTTGGCCGGATGAAAGGGCGTAGTTAGGTGACCCTTGATATGGATAATAACACACACACACACTCTCAAATACATAAACTCAGCAAAAATTCCTGATAGATAATGAAAATAGATATTCTTAAAAATAATACAATGGGGTTTGGTGCTTTGAAGCACCTATTTTTGTTTTTGATTTACGTAAATTTAAATATTGTTTATGTAACCAATCGGTGGTGAAATACGAGTGGGAAATTAAAATATTAAAAGCACCCATTGATATTCTGAAAAATTATTTAGGTTGATTACACATTTATTGTGAAGTAATTGGGTGCATTTAGTAGTTCATGCATAACCTCCGACATAGTTAGGTGGGTTATTTTTAGTGAATATTTCTGTATATTTATATCGCGGGACTGCTTTGCCAACTGGATGGGGAACAGAATAATTATTTCTTTGGTCAAAATATGAAATATAAATTATTTTCACATGTTTTAAATACATTTTTGCTGAAGTAGAGGGTTAAAATATGAAATATAAATTATTTTCACATGTTTTAAATACATTTTTGCTGAAGTAGAGGGTTAAAGCCTTATTTAAAATTTTATTTTAAGTTTGAGGCCATAAAATGATTTGTAGGTGCTGATTGAAAAAAAATATTAAAAACCATGGTTTTTTTTAGGCGAGGGAGAGGGTAAACTTTTTTGTGTGTTAATTACATACTAACCATTAATTGAAATCCCATGAAACACCATAAAAGAGAGGCCTAGCTAGGAAAGTTTTTGCAACCAGAGGTAAACTAAAAATTGGTGCTCCCCATATTTATTATCCTTGTTCACTTTTATAATGTAACACATTCAACCTCATTTTTGCGCCCAGGGGACATATGAAACTCCTGCCCCCACTTAGCTACCATTCTACCAATATAACAATGGTTGGCTTGATATAAAAGTAGCATCTTGACTATATTAATGAGCAGTACATTATTATATTATTATGCTCCATATTACTTTCAAACTCTCTGTCAATAATTTTCACAAAAACACATTGTATCTATGTCAGTTTCACTTCTAATATACACATTTTGTGGAACTCTACCTCCAATAAATACCATTTTTAAAGGGCATCCGTTAAAGTCCTATTTTAAGTTGTGTAATTATTTTAGACTCATGATTTGAAGCAATAGGTGGAGTTGGTTATATTAAGCTGATTTCTTTACTGTTGGAATTTTTAGACTACCTTATCTAATAGAATCTTCTGATATAAACTTGGATACCTTAAGAAGATTATTTTAAATTATTTTTATGATATTATCTAAAGCTGAAAAAATGGCAAAAAAGACATGGTTATATTATCAATAATATGTTTGAAGTGATCAAAAATTATTACTTTTATTTTTTACCCAATTTATTATTAAACTATGTTTATTTTTTTTAATGTGTGTTATATAGGAATGATGTGTGGTTGTTTTGAACTTGTATTGGAAAATAGCAACAGTTAAATACGTTGTATAAAGATATTCCAAATAAATACTTAAACTTTGAAATATCTGACATGTAGTGTTAGTGAGGTTTTCAAGATAATATGCTTTTGACAAAAATATATTCTCACGTGCCCCACAGAATACTGAATAATAATTTTGGTACTATTCCTTTTTATTTTATATGCGTCACTATTAGCATAAAAACACCGTTCTTTTAGTGATCGCAAATATCTTTTCAAATTTTGGTAAATAAGTAAATATTTTTGTTCAAAACAATGTCCTGTCACTTTGTGTGGGCCTATGTTGTCCTATTCCTTTGAAAAGGGGAGTCTATTATGTTGCGGATTGGCTTATATTTTTTAAAATTGATTAATTCCCTTGTATTTCATTTCAACTGTTACTTTGTGTCTTTGAATGCATGACTTACATTATTTTTTATATGTTTAGGGACAGAATAATGGTAGATTTTAGGTTTTACTGGGGTAAGCACTTTTTTCTAATTGTGTGTTTATCGTTTGAGAGGGGGTGTGCTTGTTCTCTGGAGACATTAAGTAGTAAAATATTATTTAAAAGCCTCAAGTCCAAACTCATTATAGTAACTATGTCTTCTACTTTTAACCTGCTTCTGACCATTAATGCTTTGTTTCATAATATTCGTTATTTGAAGCGAATTCTCACATTTTTTAAATAGAAAATTTAATATTTTAAAAATACAAATATTTAAATGCTTTTTAATGTTATTATGCATCATCTAGTTCTAGGCCTAGGACTTTCATTACTATTTATTCCGCTGTTTGCGGTTTGCGGTGAATATTTTATTTAAGACTATTTTGTTAATGGATTTGTGGATGGCGAATAGCAAGTGTGTAGTAATGAATTGATCAGCCATGGGCCGTTGTGTGCAGGCAGAAGAACGATAGACGAATAAGCGATCATCGATTTTTCTTTCACGCCAGCTCGCGTCTGACGTCATTAGTCATTGCTAGATCTGGTTACAACCTTACTCTATCCGTCTCACTAAAACTTACTTTTTGACAATTTTAGATGGGTTTACCCGATTACCAATATCACAGCAATGTGACGTTATTTGGTTAGAGGTTAAACTCTATGGGTGCCTTCACGATTTCATGGTTTTGTGGAGCTTTTCCGTTCTCATTATAATTCGTTGTTTTAGAACTAATATCAATCAACCGTCGCTTATTTATTTTTATCGGGGTCCACGGGGATCAAACGAACTGTTGTTCACTTCATAATTTATCAATGTCATGTCTTGCGTGCATCAGCCACAGTGGATCGGTGCACATGAGGCTAAATACGATTCTGGTCGACAGGTGTTCATTTCACTATATTTAAACGTAGTCAGTATACCCTTATTTTTAGCATACGGCGTGCTCCTGCTCTAATAGCATGTCGTGAGTAAATATGTCCCTGGGAGTCTTGGCAATTCAGGCCATTGCGGGTATCGACTGCGAGTTATCAACAATGCATGAACGCGATTTTTTACCATTGTTATAGCTCAAGCGTGACAAAACGTTGGCTGCTTTATGCTGCTTTATCCTACTATTGGATGTTACATTTTGGCCAGTCCGTAAAAATTTTGCAAAAGGGAAAAAGTTATTTGAAGAATCTTTCATTGTTTCAAATGAACTTAATTGAAACTAGTTTAAAAATGAGAAGTTGAAGTCTCGTGGCCGTATGACAGATGAGAGAGAAGGGGAAAAATTAAGAATACTTGTCTGCAAACTTTTTTTTTAAAGCGGTTTCGAAAACTTGTGTCGGTAGATCATAAAACCATGACGAGAATAATTAAAATGACCGGTTTGAGTTGTGTTGATGGAAGATTTATTAGTAAGATATATTTGACGTTATTGTCGACTTTATGCTGACATGCGATAAATACAATGCCCAATTTTGCTAAAAAATAATCTGTCTGCATTAATGACGTTGTTAGGGGCCGACCATAAAGTACGTCACGCCCCAGAAGGGGGGGGGGATGTAATAAAGTGTGACAGTTTGTGATAAGGGGGGAGGAGGGTGTCTGGACATGTGTGACGTCACGATGTTTTATATTAAATTTTAAGTATTTTGTTAATAAAATAATTATTTTTGTTCGAAAGTGAGACGTACTGGGGAGAGGTGTCCGAGATTTGTGACAGTGGGGAGGGGGGGGGGTAAATGGTCAAAAATAGCGTGACGTACTTTATGGACGGCCCCTTATTTGGGATCTCTAGTAGACTGGGAAGTCTGATGCAGGTTGTATATAGTGCCACTAAGATGAACGTATGTTCAACAGGGACTGAGAAGTTGGATGCAGATTGTACATAGTGCTACTAAGATGAACGTATGTTCAACAGGGACTGAGAAGATGGATGCAGGTTGTACATAGTGCTACTAAGATGAACGTATGTTCAACAGGGACTGAGAAGTTGGATGCAGATTGTACATAGTGCTACTAAGATGAACGTATGTTCAACAGGGACTGAGAAGTTGGATGCAGATTGTACATAGTGCTACTAAGATGAACGTATGTTCAACAGGGACTGAGAAGTTGGATGCAGATTGTACATAGTGCTACTAAGATGAACGTATGTTCAACAGGGACTGAGAAGTTGGATGCAGATTGTACATAGTGCTACTAAGATGAACGCAGGTCATCCATGTGGCTACGAAGTTGGAGACAAATTTACAATTTGGACTTAGATTTCCGCCGTGCAAAGATTTCGAGCTGAAAAACTATACTATACTGTCTATACTGGTTGCGTTAATAAATTATTTCGTTAATATTTTTATAATTTTGTGGGTTTAAATAAAAAGTAAATACTAATCCAACTTAATTTTTTTTAATGCTTATAAAATAAAATACCTATATAAAGATTTTTGTAATACAAGATATTCCAGTAAGAATCTCAAATTATCGGAGAAATTTTCTTACACTAATAATTGTTTTGGTAGTAAACATAATAGCTCACAGAGTTTATATAAACGTGTCCATTTATTGAGCGATCGACTAATTTTTAAATCCCTTATATTAACTTCGAAATGTTCTCTCTGTCTCTCTCTCTCTCTCTCTCTCTCTCTCTCTCTCTCTCTCTCTCTCTATCTCTCTCTCTCTCTCTGTCGTCATCTCTGTCTTCGGCGGGCGGAAAAACAAAAGTAAAAAATGACCCACTTCCCGTGATGCCATCGAGCTGAAATTTGGCACATGGACCCGTGTCACCTAACAATGCATAGTCTCAGAATTGTAGATCGATCGAACGTACCGTAATTAAATTAATGCATTTTTAGGTTATCTCTATACAACGTATGTAATTCAATTTCACTGTTTTTTTTCACGTGACAGTTCAGTCCGCGCGTTGACGCCATCCGTCGATGTACCGGCGTGCTTTTGTTTACATTTTACGTGTCACGCTGAGCTCGGTCCAGCGATCGGTGACCAGACCTTCCCCCCCCTCTCCCACCCCCACCCACCCACCCCGTGGTTATAAAGCAAAGGGGAGTTAAGACAGATTCAGTCTGTAAATGTTTGTCGCGTTTGAACATAATCATTACTTTTAGTTATGTCTCATATGTAAGGGATTTATAGTCAAAAACTTTGTTTTTACGGGTTTGTTTTATTATATGTGTTTATTATTTTTGTATATCCACGATCGGCGTGCAGCATACACACCACAGCCAAACATTGAATATGAAATATGTCAAACTCATGGCGTGACATAGGGCTTAGTTTGAGCGTGTGTTGCGGCAGTCCAGTCTGCCTGTGCCATCTGTCACCCGTCCATGCCGGTGGATTGCCTTGATTGACGCTCGTTTATTGGTGGGAGCACAGTACACGAGACTCTCATCATGGCCGTCTGCGTGTGGGCCGACGAGCGTGCGTTGGTGCCAGACAGCGGGCTGGGGTGGGACGGGTGGTGACACCGGTTAAATGATGATGCTTGTGGTGATGGTGGTACAGCTCCACGATGGCCGCGGCTCGTGCGGCTATTGTCTTCTCGGTTAGGTTCGGTGGAGCTTTCCTACTTGCTTTTCTCGCCATCCACGTCTGGTTTTAGCCCAAGTGACGTTTGCTGGTAAGTTTTGGTGTTGTTTTTTCCTTCTCCGGGAAACAGCGCAGTTGTTTTGAAATGAGAGCTCTCATTCCGCAACGATCGACATGGCGCGATTCGAATGGTATTGTGTGTTGAATAGTGCTGACGTCACATTGACTCGCTGGTACACGGTGTAGCCATTGGGGCATCACTGGAAAGATTTCCTGATAGCCATTTGGGCATCACTGGAAATATTTCCTGTAGCCATTGGGGCATCACTGGAAAGATTTCCTGTAGCCATTGGGGCATCACTGGAAAGATTTCCTTCGCTGGTGCAGTGCTGTTTGTTGTTTTAGGACAAAGTATAACGTGAGAAGATGTGTTATAGTGAAAGTATTGCTGACATGATGCTCGTGAGATCGTGTATTGTTTAACCTGGGTTCCTGGGTTTCGTTTCGTTTAGTTAGACACGGATGCATTCAGTCATTACTTGCAAACTGTAAAAGGTAATTGCCTTGAAAAAGTATATGTTCCCAGTGTTGGATTTCTTATGTCGTTGCACATTTTCTTTTATAAATCTATAATTCTATATTTTTTTAGTAGAAATGCCACCACTTTGGGCTCCTGCTCGACTTTTGACTCCCTTTCCGTTTTAACGTTCAAGCATCACAGTTATGCCCCTTTTCAGCAACTTTACATATATAATATTACATGTCCCTTTCATCCTTTAAAATTGCCCTTCTGTCTGGGGGTTGAGATTATAATTATGGTGTATAGAAGCTTCTTTCAATACTTGAAAAGCTGTTGTCAGGCTGGTAAAAGTAATGCTAATTCAACAATAAGTTTGAACTTAACTTTTACCACTTCCTTCAATATCATTTCTTAATGTTATACCGAACTAGCTTTTTATCCGGAATACTGTCCCATATTTGCATTTTTTTAATACACGAAAAACAACGATCAAGCTCAACTCCGGTACGAATACACACCAAAAAAAAACCAAATGCAATCAACTGATGAAAATAGGTCGAATTTTGTTTTGTGTCATTTAAAACATAGACTGCTGTATTAGTTACTAACTAATAAAAAAACAAATGCAATCAACTGATGAAAATAGGTCGAAGTTTGTTTAGTGTCATTTAAAACATAGACTGCTGTATTAGTTACTAACTTTTATAACTTTAAAACCTGTTACATTGACAGTTACATTGAACGCACGAGGAAAGTGTATGTCTATTTATACTGGTAAATGTCAATATGTTATGTAAACATGTTATTAATGCAAAGGGGTTTGTTTGTTTATTGTTTTTTCTTTCATTCGTGAAATCGCTGCTCATTATCATTATTAGAATGCACAAGTATAATTGGTGGTTTCATGCTACAGGTTGAATCATAATGAAGATTTAATGCCAATCACATTGCTATACGTATGGCGAAAATGAGCCTTGGCTGCCTTTGTTTAGCCTCGCAACCCCCTTAGCTCGCCCTTTTATTATTTTAAAAAATAAAAAAATTATTCTCACACGTCGTCCAAGTTCACTTGGTCAAATATATTAACACATTTTCCCAGTGCATCTCAAACATTCAACAAGCAACTCCAGTTTAATTGATTAGTAGTTTTTCCACATGCAAATCTATGGTTGATCTTATCTTATCTATACAGACGCAGAAGATAGTTGCGTCCACAGACCATGACAGATGATCTGTTGGCAAGTGATGCAGCGTTCACAGGCTTTGTGGGTTCCACGCATTACCCAGCCGCCTAACTACATGTACATGTAGTTAGGTACCCATTCGGAGCGGGGTGACTCAGGGACGCCCTAGGCCCCGGGAACAAACCCTTGCCTTCACACGGATTCGAACTCGTGACCATCGGTTCGACAGTCCAGTGCGCTGCCACTCGACCACCGCGTAATGACAGGCTTTAGTATAATTACTACTACTCTATTTCGATTGTTATAATTACTGCTGCTTTTGTTGTTATTATGATGATGGTGCTTAGTATTATTATCATAATTGTATTTGTTGAATGGCGAGGTCAAGTCGGTGTAATTAACTGGCCACTCTGTTGCCCCCCCCCCGAGTGCAAGTATTCCTACTTTCCCTGGTTAGCGCCAATCGATGGGTAATTGATGGATTACTTGCAGCGGGAGACAGCACAGCACAGCACTGGGATATCGGCTGTGTATCCTACCAGGAGTAGGCCAATGTTTGGTCCAAGTACTCGCTCGCGGAAGTGTGTATACGGAGTTAAGCCGTGAGTTCTTCTGATTTACAATTTAAGGTGTCCATACAGTAGTAAAGTCAATGGTTATTTCAAGAAAGTTGTTCTCTCTCTATCTTTCTCGCCTCTCTTATTTTATCTCTCTTCCTCTTCTCTCTCTCTCTCTCTTTGTCTCTTTCTCTCTCTCTCTCTCTCTCTCTCTCTCTCTCTCTCTCTCTCTCTCTCTCTCTCTCTCTTTCTCTCTTTCTCTCTTTCTCTCTCTTGCTCTCTTTCTCTCTTTCTCCAAAGAATTCTTCAATTTGTGTATGTGTGTGTGTTGGGGGAATGGGTTGCGTGAGGGATGGGGCGCTACTTAAGTTCCCAGCCTACTAAAAAAAAAGCATTTTTTGAAATTCAGAAACAGTTGACGACAACCGGATCAATACGATAAAGATGTTGTGTAGTTTTCAAGATCGGCTTATTTCGAAATACATTACCGTGCATGTCGATCAGCAGAGTCCGGTAACACAGAAGTTTATACGGCATGTAATATATCTCCTTGACCTTGGGGTGAAGGACTTACAAACACTGATATCATCTTATGTAACACAAGAATCCTCACCCTTTCACCCCTGCCCAACAGTTCTTAATGGAAGTAAGTTTTCAACACATTTCTTAACTGTGGACATATCTTCAAGAGGCTGTCTCACTATCAGAGACTTGAGAAAAGTTACAAGAAATACCCCCCCCCCTGGTTTGTTGAACGCCCGTGTAAAAATGTACACGATATCAGCGGAATTTCTGGAAGTTAGTTAAGTTAAGTTGTCTAGACCAGTGCTTCTCAAACATTTTAGTATTGTGGACCGGCTAGAACTTTTTCCATTGCACCAGGGACCGGTGCACTATTTTCCCAGCACTGACAATTTTTTCTGTCCCTTTTGTGATAACTTCTGCGGACCGGCTGCAGGTGAACCACGGACCGGCACCGGTCCGCGGACCACCACTTTGAGAAGCACTGGTCTAGACCACACAAGTTAATGTTGTCTAGACCACACAAGTTAATATTGTCTGGACCACACTCTGTACTTGACTTGTGCACATTGGTTGGAATGGATTCATGGTTGTGATTTTCTGTGACTCGTCCATTGTGTCAATTAATTTAGCACACATAGATAGAAACCGATAAGCCCTTTCCCGCAATCCGTTTCCCCAAAACTCCACTGACAGATGTATTATCATCTCTGATTATAAAATGCCTATCCTGTTAATATGAATATGAGCGCCATTGTTTGTCTGCATGATACTGATATCTCAACCTCATTGTATTATTGTATTACAGGTACTTGCTTTTTGTTTGTTTTTTTAAAGACAGTCTAACGATTTATTGGAGGCTGGCGATCGCTCAGCTGTGGCCGAATGCAAATAAAAAATGAAAAGACTTATATTATTCAAATATTTGTTTAAATAAATAGCATTAGCAATTATTCATGTGACTAGTTTTAGCATCACCTTTTTTAATTCGGCTCTTCGTAAGTACTGTAAATGAGTTTTCTTGCCTTCCACATGTTATCAATGCACTTTTTAAAAGTTTAAAGTATTTTATTAATATTGTACGTGTAGATATCATTTCACTTATGACGTGCACAAGGTTCCCTCTAAGGTTCTTTGGTCCGTGTGCAAAGTTTACCTAGCAGAACATCCATTTTTGTGCAATATTTTACCAAATTCCCTGCGTGGCAATACTAAGCTGCTGGGCGGCGTCGGCCAGATTTCTGCGCAGCGTAAAGGGAACATTGGACGTGCAGTGAGTTTATTTACATTTTTATTCTCTACCATATATTTCTTAGCTCATCACTCCCTTAAAGAATATCCGTGTTAACGAATACAACTTTTGTTAACAGAAACTGGAAATCTCCACCGGGTACTTCTTCTGGGTGCTCCAAGTTAGTGGCGAAAGATTTGTTTCTTTTCGTTTTTATTTTTAGGGCTGTGGAATTAGGACTGTCTCATTCTCCCGACCGGACCTGGTTTGTACAAGGTGTCTAATTAGGGAGCCGCACTGACCTTTCAGCGGACTCAAGGCTGAACCCGTGAGCACCATAGGACCTTTAATCTGTTCATTGTCACGTGCTCGTGTGCACGGCATTGTGTCCGTTCCTCTGCCATTAAATATTCATGGATTTCCCGACTCTATTCCCATCTTTTCTTGGTTGGTGCTGGACGGGAAAATGAAACGCAGGATTGGTTGTATTGATATGGCTGACTTACTCCTGCATCAATTTTTGTATATGTACACCGTGGGGTATATGGCCCTTGTTCACACTGTCGTGAATCTTGAGTCAGTGGAATATTTTGCCTCTGACAGTCGGGTGGAATATTTTGTCTCTGACAGTCGGGTGGAATATTTTGTCTCTGACAGTCGGGTGGAATATTTTGCCTCTGACAGTCGGGTGGAATATTTTGCCTCTGACAGTTGGGTGGAATATTTTTCCTCTGACAGGTCCTTGGAATGGTTTTCCCAACAGTGGGGTGAAATTGTCCGTCGCTTATAGTGTATTGTTTATGTCAGTTGTTGGAATTATGTTGCATCTTTCAGTTGCTCGGATAGTAGCCTTCAGTGTAGCTTTATCTCTTCTTGCCTGCGTGTCGGCCCATAACTGAAATAGTCGTTTATTGTTTGACTCTAACAGTTGTGCTCTATTTGATGAACTTGTGTTCTGAAATTGAAAATGTGTTAACTTCTTTAAAGAATAGCTGTAATGAACTCAAATAGTGATCTTAACGTAATTTGCAGTATCGTCAAAAATGGTTTGAAATGTTATTTCTCAAGATATTATTATAATTTTTCGAACACTGAAAGTTTTAATCGGTTTTTAATCAGATCAAATACAAATCCTTTTGGTCGCAAGTCCCAATCAGTGATGCTTTCCAACCAAGATGCTAAGTTGGCCCGTTATTACTTTAGTTGTAAGGAATTTGTGCTCAGATACTAGAGACCGAAGCTCTTAATATCAGTCACTCTCTGGGTTGTGCAAGGCTGCTCATGTCTAGTTCAGCTTGGGACATCAGTAAAGATCTACCACACTTAATGATTTTTCCGGTGTAAAGATACAGCTACAGCGCTATTCTATTTTTAATGGAACTTTTTTTAAATATGCTGTGATTGTAGAATCTAACACTGATTATAGATTATATCTCTAAGGACCAGGTATAGTAATGTCCTTACTCGTGGTCTTAGCATCACATTTTTTATCATTTTTTAAAGCTAATAAATTGTAGTCTTTTGAGATTCTAATTGTATCACTTTATCAAAGTGGTAAACGAGATTGATAGTCTAGAATGTTGTGTTGCTTTCTTTTAATTTCTTATATTTTACTCTTTTTTTAATTGTATGTACTTATACCAAAATATAACATCTAATTAAACTTGCGCAATTAAGTAGTTCCGTTTCAACCGTTATTTATTTGAGAAAAAATTAGTCATAAACAAAGAGGTCTATGGTCTACTCGAAGCACACACAAAAACTGTTATTTAAACAACCCCCTTACCGGGCTCCATACATCACCCACAAAGACTCTAAAAAGAAATGCAAATGTTCTTGTTGATGGGGTACCAGACTATATTTGATGGTGTGGTGGGTGTTGGGTGGCAGACCCATTTCAGCCACCGAAAATTCCAGACGCTCTCAGGACGGCGCGTAGAAATTAGAATATGCAGATGATGCTCATTAAGCTCGGATTGCATGGAAACTAGGGCATTAGCGGTAATGGCAAGATGGTGGCTATAACCGGTCGGCAATCTGACCGCGGTGTTGGTGAAGTGAAGCCACGATGTTCACAGTTGGGTTTACCTAGTGGGGAACGATAGGAGACAAGGGATCAACCAGCGAATGGTGGGAAGAAACAAATGCGAATTGTGTGGATAAGGATGGAGTTTACGTTGCAGTCGGTCAAGTGTAAGACAATCGTTGGACTCTGTCTAATGTAGGTCAGTGTCTTCATCAGAACTGTCGGTTAATCGTACGACAGTGTTGATCCATTAAATTTGCTAAATGGCATGGATTCGCTCGGCCAACTGACGTTCAGGATTACATTATTACTGTATTAATCTAAGATAATATTCCCATCTTACTTCTTTGTAATTTTCCGCCCTTGAAAATAAACTCAGAGAAATGCTGGCTGTTGTACATCAATATGTAGGTCGAAAAAGAAACTCCTTCTCATCATCTTCTAATATTTGTGTACATTACTCAGCCCGAGCTCAGTTCCACCAACCAAACAAACCACTGAACCGCGGCGAGATATTAGAAACCTCTGGAAAGTCCAATTTGTTTAACCCGTTGAAATGGAGGACCTCTGTTTAAGGAGATCGGAAGGGGTCACGCCAATGCTTTCCCCAAATTAGACCTATACAAAATTCTTATAGGGTTTCGATAAATCATAGTTAATATAGTATATATGTCCGCTGACTCAACTTTTGAGCGTTTTTTTTTAATTTTTATTTACACGATCAGACCTTTGAGTTATTTATTTTTTTCATTCAATTCATTAGACAGATCAAATATTCTGATACACTGTTACATATTTATTTACTTCTGTTTTACCAAGTAAGTATCAACTGATTAGTTTGAAAATTTCTCTTATGTTGGGAGCTTTAAGAACCCACTTCTACAGTTTGCTGGCGTCTTTCTGCATTTTTGTTTAAAGTCTAGTCGAACCGATTATTTGGTTTTGAACGGTCGTTTGCTATGAGTATGACGCAAATTAACACTAGAGCTCTTGGTAGCCGAACTATATCTTTGCGCCCTTTTCGGCTCCGAGGACCTTATAGTAATATTTGATATATTGCTCACTTGTGGTCTCTTCCTGTTTCAGAGTGCCAACAACAATGTTTTACCACGTTTTTATTAACTCACTTTCGTTCCTGTTTGTTGGTTTGTCTGTCCACAATTTTTCAAATCTGCCAACGTAAAATTAAACCTTTTCTGTTGGTCCTAGAGATCTCAAAATTTTACCACATATAGATCTTGGATGACAATGCATTGTATCAAAATTTCAGATCGATCGAATGTACCGTTATTAAATTATTGAACTTTTTAGTTTATCTATGTATAAGCCTATGTATTATCCGTCTGCCCTTGTTTACATTACATTCACGTGCCGAGTTCACACCAACCCCGACCACAAAAACAATGTTTAACATCAAGGGGAGATCAGTCATTTCCAGTCAGTAAATGTTTGTCGGGCAATGCGTATTATATTTGAACATAATCAATACTTCAAAACTCACCATAGCATACACTTAGACCAGGGGTGCGCAACCTACGGCCGCATGCGAAAATATGCGGCCGTGAAATCTGTTTAATTTATAATAACCTGCGGCCGTGGAAATCTGTTTAATTTATAATAACCTGCGGCCGTCAAATATTTGCCATTTGGCAATATATTATTTAAAGTTTTAAACGAAATATCGAATATTCATTAACACTCTTAAACACTTGTTATTGTGAAACAATTACGACTCCGGCATCTGTAGCATTAGCGGCAGTGTTTAGCGTTCATTGACATTTAAATAGCGCAGCTACTCATATTCATTCGCTCCCTATCCCCAACATTTGAATTGTGCGAAGATCTGCTCTCTATGGAGACACTCATTACTGAACTCGAGGAGAAGACATATTTTGGCAGTTTAAAAAGCTTGCATCGACTCGCACGTTGATCTGAAGAATCTGCGAGGCATCTGTACATGGTTGGTAAGCAAAATGGCTTCGTGGCTAGATTTTCCGATTATGTGTTAAAGGATAACGGTAATGACCAGCTCAAAAATCTGCACTACATTATTCGCCAGGAGGCACTGTGTTCTAAATCTTTTGATTTGGATAAAATTCTGAATGATGTGAATCGCATTATCCTTTGCATTCGCGCGAATGCTCTTCACCACCGCCAGTTCATACAAATTCTTCACACAAATAATTCGTCGGCTGAAGGTATTCTGTACCACACCAGCGTGCGTTGGTTGTCTCAGGGAGAAACATATCGCCGTGTTCTGCTGCTACGAAAAGAAATACTGGAATTTTATGCCACGAAAAACAAGGACTGCCCACTGAAGAATCAGGCCTTCTTAACATCTCTATAGCCGTCCTTGTAAATTTGTTAATTTATATCATCGAGTCTCTGCTAGGCAAAGGAACGACAGCTTACCTCATGCACAGAAGAGTACAGGATTTCTGTGACAAATGTCGTCTGCTACAAAGTCATATTCAACAGCTCAATCTCTATCATTTCCCACAACTCACTGCTCTAATCGAGAGTCATGAAATAAGAAAAAATGAAATTCCGGCTACATCCTTTTCAGGCATCCTCGAAGCGCTGTTGTTGGAATTCGCAGAACGTTTTCAGGATTTCGACAAGATTTCCGAAAATATGAGACTCGTTGCTTTTCCACATTTGGTTGAGACAGAGAGAGCGCCGTTGGATGTCCAAATGGAATTGATCGAACTAAAAAATAACGCGCAGCTTTTGAAGAAATTCTAGGACAAAAACGATCTACTGGAGACATGGAAATTAGCTGTGGAGTATCCCAAGCGTCGCGAAATAGCAAGAAACACTCTAGTGTTGTTTGGAAGCACTTGCATGTGCGAAGCGTCATTTTCACGAATGAAATATCCCAAGAACAAATATCGAACCCGACTGGTGGAAACCGATCTGGCGTTAATAATACGACTGATGATCTCCAGCGAGGGCCTGGACTTTGCGCAACTCTCTGCAAACATCCAAGAGCAAGGTAGCCCCTAATTTCCAGAAACTGGACTGCTAAGTTACATGGACAGTGTTAATGAAGCAGCTTATCACATATTCAATTATTGTGTTCTCAGTGTACTAATGCCACTTAAAAATATACTCATGCTGTACTTGGTGTGACATAATGTTAGGTTTACATGTTAATGTTCAATAAAGTAAAAATATAAGAGAATATCATTGAAAATGTTTTTGTTTGTAATTAAGTACTGTGTTTGCCTACAATACATTATGATTATGTCATTATTATCTCGCGTTTACTATTACCAGAGGTAAATTTTTTATAGTGACCGTTTCGTTTTTCAGTGAAAATTTTTTGGCGGCCGTCGCAAAAGTAATTTTTTTTAATGCGGCCTGGAATAGCCCAAAGGTTGCGCACCCCTGACTTAGACTAAAAAGAATAAAATAAATAGAAGTAAAAAAACAAACAAACAAGAATGTTAAAAACCACGTTTTTATAAGCGGACTAAAAGAAGAAAATAAAATTGAAAAATTTTAAATTGAAAAAAGTACTATGATGTAATATGACTAAAAACGTGGGGGGGGGGCGCTTTTTAGGCGTTTGGCTAAAATGATTAGGGTTTACAAATGACGAGTAAGAAAATGAGTGAATTGAATTAGTTAAGCCTGAGAAGCGCCCGCCTTACGTTTTTAATCATATTACATCATAGTACTTATTTTAAATTTTTAAATTTTATTTTCTTCTTTTTAGTCCGCTTATAAAAACGTGGTTTTTAAAAATCTTTTTTTTACTTCTATTTATTCTTAAAGGACGTAACAGTGGGGGATTTATGAAATCGAGATGCGTGAAACTTCTGACACGTGTGCCTTAAGTTTCGTGCAATTGTGAAGGCCCTACATTGTAGGGTATTCATAATATGTAGTTGGAGTTATATTTGTTTTAATGCGATTGAGAAATCTTGTTGTGACCAAATGATCTCGTGTTCCTTTTCCCCTTACTTCAATTGAAAGCTAAAATACTTGGTAAGCGGATATTGACAGTTTATTTGTGGGGGAGGGAGTTTTTTCTTTTTTCAAATCTATTATCATCAGCTTTTGTTTTAGAAACCAGTGGTCGTTCAATGTCACTGGCTGTCTCATGTATCGAAATCCTTGTGTTTTTTGTTTTTTTTATTGCTTGTTTTGTAAAATAATGTTTGTTTTGTTTTCATTTCCGTCTAGCTTGTTTTGTAAGGATGCCGTTGATATTTATAGCTTACATTTTATTAAAGTTTTTTTTTCATTCCCCACTACTATCTTGGGCTAGAAAAATATTAATTTGTTACTAAAATTGGATACTAATCTGACAGATTAGAAGAAACTGAAAGGTTTTATATGTTTTTTTCCAAGATAAAAATATATTATTGTTTCTTTTTTAATTCATTAATGTCTTTAAGCTACTAGCAGAAATTGCTGGCAGATACATTTAACTTGGACTGTAGCACTAGGCGGCGAGATTTTTATAATCATAGTAATATTTTGTTGTGTGAAAATAATGTGATGTGACGCCGAAAATCCATAAATCAAATAATTGTTTCTATAAATTATAAGGAAAGGAAAGACGGGGACGCTAGAGAGTCCAACGATGAAGACAAACATTTTTACGATAAAATTACTGCCGAAAGCTAGAAGCTGTTAAATAGAGGTACATTTATGAAAGAAAAAAGTTGTTACTAGAAATTACTATGGCAAAAGCAAAAATTGATGATCATGTCTTACTGTGACCATGTACAATGACGAAAGCAAAAAATGGCCGATAGTACCATGACGAAAGCAAAAAGTGGCCGAAAGTACCATGACGAAAGCAAAAAGTGACTGAAAGTACCATGACGAAAGCAAAAAGTGGCCGAAAGTACCACGACGAAAGCAAAAAGTGGCTGATAGTACCATGACGAAAGCAAAAAGTGGCTGATAGTACCATGACGAAAGCAAAAAGTGGCTGACAGTGTCATAACGAAAGCGCCGCACTATAACTACGGTCTTGTCCCGCCTAATGAGGCAAACTACAAATAAACTACAGCCCAAACACGCGGACAATGAGACCTCTGTGGTTAGCATCTTCGATGCTGAAGGGGGCAGAGGAACCCGGAAGAGGGAGAAACAAATATGCTAAACCATCAGCAAGCCAAACCCTCGGGATGCTTGAGGGGGAAAACTAAGTATTAGTAAGGGTGGGGATGTGACGGCTTGCTTGGATGTTGAGGAAGCAAATTCACTTGTATTGATTTCTCTTGTAGCGGGATTAAATGGAATGGGTTACCCGTAGCCGGTTAACCTAGAATTTTGTTGGGGTGAGGGACGGGGAACAGAAGGGGTGAATGTCAATAAATATGTCTTTTCCGGAACGGGTGTGTTTTAACGGCTATGTTTTTGTGAGTGAAGTAAGAAGGGTCAGTGTCAAGACATTACACGGACGGCTGAGTGAAGTAAGAAGGGTCAGTGTCAAGACATTACACTGACGGCTGAGTGAAGTAAGAAGGGTCAGTGTCAAGACATTACACTGACGGCTGAGTGAAGTAAGAAGGGTCAGTGTCAAGACATTACACTGACGGCTGAGTGAAGTAAGAAGGGTCAGTGTCAAGACATTACACTGACGGCTGAGTGAAGTAAGAAGGGTCAGTGTCAAGACATTACACTGACGGCTGAGTGAAGTAAGAAGGGTCAGTGTCAAGACATTACACGGACGGCTGAGTGAAGTAAGAAGGGTGAGTGTCAAGACATTACACTGACGGCTGAGTGAAGTAAGAAGGGTCAGTGTCAAGACATTACACTGACGGCTGAGTGAAGTAAGAAGGGTCAGTGTCAAGACATTACACGGACGGCTGAGTGAAGTAAGAAGGGTCAGTGTCAAGACATTACACTGACGGCTGAGTGAAGTAAGAAGGGTCAGTGTCAAGACATTACACTGACGGCTGAGTGAAGTAAGAAGGGTCAGTGTCAAGACATTACACTGACGGCTGAGTGAAGTAAGAAGGGTCAGTGTCAAGACATTACACTGACGGCTGAGTGAAGTAAGAAGGGTCAGTGTCAAGACATTACACGGACGGCTGAGTGAAGTAAGAAGGGTCAGTGTCAAGACATTACACTGGCGGCTGAGTGAAGTAAGAAGGGTCAGTGTCAAGACATTACACTGACGGCTGAGTGAAGTAAGAAGGGTCAGTGTCAAGACATTACACTGACGGCTGAGTGAAGTAAGAAGGGTCAGTGTCAATGCATTACACTGACGGAATGCCTCCGATAAGACAGATAATTATGATGTTTATCAATTGGGGCATTTTGCATTCGGCTATTTCAATTTTCGTCTAGGGATCCATTAGCAAAAATGCTTAGGACTAAGACTTAGATTTAATGTTATGAATTGTATAGTCATGGGCTAGTTGCAAGTAAAGCTGGAGATAAGAGTTCAGCTTTACAATATCGTCTTATTTAAGAGTACGTGTTGACGCTTTGTCTGTATTTCACAATATTGTTAAGAAACGGGTATTGACAGCTGCTGACCCGCCCCCCCACCACCCCTAAACCCAACACCTCGCATGTACCGCTGTTGAAGCCGCCGGCCAACACAGGCGTGTCTAAGTCTGAGTACTGGTAATTATTGCTCCTCTCTGTGGGTGTCTCTGAGCATGCACGCGCGACGCAGTTACCCGCCAAAATAGCCTGTTTGTTACCCCTTGAACGTAATCTTTGAACGTTGGTACATCCTTCACGTTACATCCTCCTAGCTACTGGTACGTTTCGTTAGCCACTGCCCATGCGACCGGTGTACCATTAGGTGCGGTGTTGCTAGATTTCTATTTTCGTATTGGATTTTATTTTCCGCCCATGAGTGAATGTAAGAAAGTATCTCGCTCCCTGAATGTTCTGGCGTAATTCGCTATATTCGGTGAGAAATGTTTTAACTCAATTCCCACATTTGTTTAATGGGATGTCTTCACGGAGTTAATGATTCTGGTGGATACATTTCATCACTGAATAATGGATCCTCCATGATACTAAAGTCAGCTTGGTGAATTGTGTGTTTTGTTCGTGAAGATATCGGGTATAGTGGATGGCAGGCGGAGTGCTATAGTAACAATCGACTTTGTGACTTTTTTTAATCCAGGGAGAAATTGACGTCATATGTTTATATCCTAATGTGTTTTTAATAATTGATAACCTCACCATGACACCCTGATTGGCCTTGAAGTTGTAAATACAAGGTCAGAGCTAGTGTGAACTTAGTCCTACTTGCGGTATCGTGGGAATGACTGGTACGGCAGGGAGACACTGGTACGGCAGGGAGACACTGGTACGACAGGGAGACACTGGTACGGCAGGGAGACACTGGTACGGCAGGGAGACACTGGTACGGCAGGGAGACACTTTTCTATTTTGTTTAAGGGACAGAACTTTCAGTCAAGTGCAGAGTTGTTGGTGGACAGGGGTGAGTGGGAGGTTAAGTCTTGGTTCTCCCGGGGGAGGAGTAACGTTAGTTATGCTGAATATTGGTGGTAAAAATATGCACTTGAGTTGCTGGTCATTCTATTGATCGTGTCTAGCTAAGGGTTGATATCATTCAATGCTTTTCGTATTGAATTGAGTAATTGAGGCAATGGCTTTGTAGTTGAGTAAGTAAACCATCATAAGACACACACAAAAGTATTGTAGACATTCAAGCTTTGATTAATACAGGAGTAATATGGTTCTATTTAAAGCTTTTAAACTAATAGCAATTAGATAAACTTTTGGGGGGTTTTGTGTTGGGCTGGTTAAATAAGGTTAAAGATCTGAATGGATTTCTTACATAATATACTGTACTTAATAGACTCTTATGTGAGTTCGCTCTCCTGTGATGATGAATAGCAGATGCCTTCCAGATGTGCCAATAACAGCTAAAGTACACAATCCAATACTTGCATTAGACTTAACCCTGTTAACAAAACATCAAGAAAATATTTTTTTTTCCCTGAGAGATTTTTTAAGTTGTCTACAGCTTCTGTGAGATTTAGGAAAAGGGGAAATTTATAGAAATATGCCTTCATTAATACAAGGATTTTACTCTTTTTTTAAAAAAAATAGTTTTAAGAATTTCTTTTTTGTAAATATAAAGACACATTTTTTTTTATTCTTTAAATTCATTTTATGTTGTTCTTCTTTAGACTATCATGAATAACTGCCCTTATTTCAACAAACTCCTGTGTTAGTCTTTGTTCTCACTGGTGTCAGTTGTGCTAAGCTTCCAGCCAGGTACCAAAAGGCTGGCTAGAGATAAGTTAACCCAGGTGTGCCTGGAATGTAGACTGGTTATACTGCTTTCTTGCAATCACTGTTCTGTCAAGCCTGTAACATTTGGCAAGTAAAAAAAAGTTTGTTAAAAATGATTGTTTATTTCTTAGCACTTAGCCACTCCTGTATGTAGAAAAATACTTTAAGAATTTTGTTTAAATGATGAGGCCTGATGTTGGCATTTCTTGGTGTCATATTTTCTGAAGTAGTTGAGGTATTTTTGAATTTAATTTTCAAAAACAATTACAAACGTGGATTAAGTTTCTGGTTGAAATGGAGGGCAAAAGCTCACTTCACAATTCTGCCACCAAGATTAAAAATGTTTCAACCTTTGATGAGAACAGTTATTGTTTTTGTTGGCTTGTAGTCAAACACTCCATGACAAGCCAAGTTGTTTGCACTCCACAAGGATAAAATATCAGAAGGGGCAGCCACTATAGATAAGACATCATCTTGACAGGGCCGTCTGTGCTTACTTGTGTACGCTCGGGATCATTCACCTCATGATTACATGTGATTTTCAAGAGTTTCAAAATTTGAAGGGTTCACTTGTGTATCTATAAGTATAACAGATTTTTTTATTCTGGGAAGAAAAGCCTTTTAAACTTGTATCTTTGATTAAGATTGCACTAATAATTCATCAAATTAGAACATCTATTGTTGTTTGTTTTTTTGTTCCTGACAATTTATGTCAATAAAATTGGAATGTTGATTGCCCGCCCTTGAAATGTTTGTGGTAGGTTGTTTCTTCTATTTTTATTATTCAATATCAATTTGATATGATTTTTCATTTAAAATCTTATTATTGGCTAATATATTTTTATATGCAGGTTTCCTAAAATTTGATGGTTCTCATGTTTCTTAAACTAACGTGCTGCATTTGACGTTTTGGCTCTTAATTGATTGGAACAAATGACCTGATCTGCAGCAGATAACTATCAATGTCTTTTTAGATGAAGGGCTTGAGTGTTGTATGGTTTTTATAGGTGATTTTGGTTCAGTGTTTTATTTCATCTTTCCGATGTTGAATTATGAATGTTTGATAAACTTTTTAAAAAATTGTGTGACATGTGAGGCTGCTGTTTTGACTTCCATCTGAAGTATTCTAAGTTATAATTGTTTCAATCACAATTATAGATACAGATTGATTCATTGGCTTGTTTTGCTATTAAGTTGGATGGAATTATTAAGTGGATCATTGCAAAAACAATTTTGTGATCAGTGACTAGTATAGTATTCCATTTTCATATTCAACTGGATTATTCATGTGGCAGCACTACACAATTTTCACTCACCTGTGTTGGATGCTTTAAGGATTTTGTCATAACATACACTACATGGAGAGGTTGTGTTTCCTATCTGTACAAACTGTGATATTGACATGCGAATCAAGGCTGGGGAGACCAATGGGCTGCGGGGAAACATGGAGAGCAATCCCATAATGCATGAGACTTTGCCCCAAGGCAGGATGGGAAGGCTGAAGAAGGAGGTCACCTCTGGGCTCAGCGACATCGATTCTCTGGTAATATTGATATTCAACAGCCTGCATTTACCATTTTAATCCAAAATCTATGTTAGTTGGCCATTGCAGATGTGACATATGATAATTCCATAAATTCCTCAAGGCCCTGTTAAATGGTGGGGGAGGGGGATCCATTTTAAAATGCTGGGCTTGTGTTGGGCTTGGAACAATCACTGCACACCTTGAGTTAAGAAGGAACAGATTTGTTTTTCCAGGTATTTGGCTGTTAGAAAGAAGTGAATTACGTAGTATTTCTTTCTGTAACCACAACAATGTAAAAAGACTGATGAATCGAGACAAACTTGCTTCAAAAACTGTGAGTTTATGTTTTTGAAAATAAAGGATCCAGGGCAAATCTTAAAAAGAATTTGAGTCAAGAACTCATTTGGTGTTTTTAGAGGCCATTCATACTGTGACCTTCTCCTGTGTTCAACAGTTTTAAAAATTGATGAGCATCCTCTATTATTCTTTTACAGGGTTCTGCTGATTCCAACTACAGTCAGCCATCATCAGACATTTCGCTGGATGAAGAGAAGGAGGCGCTTCGACGTGAAACTGAGAAACAAGCCCTTGCTCAGTTGGAAAAAGCTAAGGTAAAGTCAATGTTTTTAGTATTATATGGAATTGGACTCCATTGTCTTATCTTTTGCTGGTTTTAACCTAGCAAAAGAAACTAATGTGCAGTCATTGACTATAGGGTTTTATCAATAGTTTGACAAAGACCTATCTTTTAAAATGAACTATAATAATAAAATAACTATAATAGCTTTGCAAGAATTTGGGAAGCAGACTGCATCTATTTTTAAAAAATTTTGTTAATAATAATAGAGAAGAAGAAAAATCAATCTTCAACTTAACTTTTTACTAGTTCATAATATGTATCAAACTTTATTATACAACAATACTATTTTAAAGATTGTAATTTAGCCCGGAATACTGCACGTTTTTGCGCCAACACATATTGAGTGGACCTCTGTAAAAGCATTCAATCTGCAGCCGATCAGGGAGATATAAAAAAATGTATGAAGGCATAAAAAAGCCCACTTGTCCGACAATCTTAAAGTCCACTCCACTCAAGTCAAAGACTGGTGAAATGATCACAGAATGAGACAAGCAGATGCAGCGCTGGACTGAGTACTACCTAGAACTCTATGCAACACAGAATGTAGTATCTGACTCTTCTCTAGAGAGAATCCCAGATCTACCAGTACTAGATCAGCTTGATGCCCCACCGACAATAGAGGAGCTTAGTAAGGCCATTGATCATCTGAGTAATGGGAAGGCTCCAGGTAAGGATGGCATTCCTACTGAAGTCCTTAAGTATGGCAAGCCAGCATTACTGAAGCCTCTGCTCGAGCTCATATGCGATTGCTGGGAACACGACCTGATCCCACAGGATATGTGTGACGCCAAAATAGTCACACTTTACAGAACAAAAGTGATCGCACCGATTGCAACAACTATCGAGGCATATCCCTACTGGGTATTGTGGGAAAGGCCTTTGTCAGAGTGGTCCTTGCACGCCTGCAATTTCTGGCACAAAATGTCTACCCAAAATCTCAATGCGGTTTTCGGGCTGGCTGGTCAACCGTGGACATGATTCTCTCACTCCGTCAGCTGCAAGAGAAATGTCGGGAGCAACAGAAAGCACTCTTCATTGCCTTCATAGACTTAACAAAGGCATTTGACCTGGTCAGCTGCAAGGGTCTGTTCCGTATACTGGAAAAAAATAGGATGTCCGCCGAGGCTTCTCAACATTATCGAGTCTTTCCACACCAACATGCACAGCACAGCGCTCTTCGATGGTGCCACCTCAGAACCCTTCCCAGTTTGTAGTGAAGTCAAGCAAGGCTGCGTACTGGCACCAACACTCTTTGGTATCTTCTTCGCAGTGCTACTGCAATATGCTTCAAAGGACTGTTCCAAGTGTGTGAACATTCATACCAGGGGTGATGGAAGCCTATATAACATCAGCCGGCTCCATGCGAAGAGCAAAGTGGAAACTGTATTAATCAGAGAGTTGCTCTTCGCGGATGACGCAGCTCTTACCTCACATACAAAAATAGGACTCCAACAGATGGTCAATAAATTCACAGAAGCATGCAAGGAATTAGGTCTAACGATGAGCCTCAAAAAGACCAACATTATGAGACAAGGCCCAGACTGCCTCCCAGCAATCTCCATTGAGTTGAGGGGAAACACCTTGGATGTTGTCGAGGATTTCACCTACCTTGGCAGTAACATCACAAGCACACTGTCCCTGGAAAAGGAAATAAAAACCAGAATCGGAAAGGCCGCATTTTTAAAGGCAAGGCTTAATCAAAGAGTGTGGAACAATGCACAGCTCACTGATAGGACAAAAATCACTGTGTACCAGGCCTGCGTGCTTAGCGAGTGCTGGACGACCTACGCCAAGCAAATAAAGCAGCTTAACAGTTTCCACGTGCGATGCTTGCGTAGGATCCTACACATCAAGTGGCAGGATAAAATCACTAATGTGGAGGTACTCAGGAGGAGCCAGATGTTGAGTATGCACTCCATCCTGAGTGAGAGGCGCCTGCGGTAGTTGGGCCATGTCCACAGGATCGGCTCGGAGCGAATTCCAAGAGCCCTGCTTTGCGGTGAGCTGGCTACTGGCCTGAGGAAAAGAGGTCGTCCCTGTCTGACTACAAGGATGTCTGCAAGAATGACATGTCTCTGGCGCAAATGGACCATGAAACATGTGAGACCATTGCTGTGGAGCGCAACCTCTGACGGTCAAAAGTGTGCGAGGGCATTCAAGTTGCGGAAGCCACCCTCACAGCTAGGAGAGAAGGGAAAGGGGGGAAGAGGAGCAGGAGTAAACGCCATCGCCCCTTGAGGACGGACGGATGCCATTTATAATTTTGCTTACACTTCTAAGTGCAGATACCTTAACTTGAACTTCTAATTGAAAGGGGAAAAATACAATGGCTTTCAAATTATAATTCACTCCTACCAAATTTTGTGAAATTTCTATTACATCTGTAACGTATAATGACATATTGTTAAAATTATTGTGTAGCTGAGAGAAAAATCAAACCATATAATTGTAAACGGGACAGAATGTTTGCAGTCTGCCTGCAGGTTGAGAGGGTGGGCCTGGGGTTGTCTAAAATAGTGCTTCTGAAACTTTTGCGTATGATGGACAGGCAGGAATTTTTTCATTGCACCAGGGACCGGCGCACTATTTTCCCGTACTGACGTGATTTTCCCTGATAGCAAAATGAGCCCCTGCACAGCCTAAAGCCATACAAGATTAAGCATGAATTCTGCTTGTTTTATTAAATTTTACATCATACTGGAGTGCAAACCTATTGTTTGAGTTTCTGGGGACAGATATAATTCTGTGCTTTCAATGTTTTTCCCCCACCTGCTAGTATTGAAGTAGATTGAAGTGAACTAATCATCAAATTTGGGGCATCTCCTTCATCGCCCATGATTTGCCATTATGAGTACGTATTGAATTAACTGTAGAATAATTTTTATTAAAACTTTAAATACCAGGACCATTTAGTCGTAACTTTAATTAGTCAGTTATAGCTTATTACCCGGAGTTCATCTTTGTTGTGTTCCAGTTAAGATGGAGGGCAGCATAACAGAGCCAACACGCGAGTGACAGTGAAAGCATATCATCTTCTAATATTCGTGTATATATATATATAATATACACGTCATCACTGTTAGTCGATTTCGCTTACTGCTAATGAATAGGTTTTTTTTTGTTTTTTTTTATTTTATGTTTTTTAAATTTTGTTTAGTTGCCGAGGCATAGTAGGACAGCTAACAAACACACTGTGTGGCAGTAATGTCAAAAACCCTTTGATGTGAATAACTGTCAAGGCCGAGAGAGTTACTATTGATACAAGGGTCATTGATTAGTTAATAGACTAGAATACATGCCGGACGGTTCCTGAAATTGTTTTCGGTCTTATAGTGACAGTTTTCCTGCTAAGTACGTGCACATCAAAGGTATTTGATATAAAATTACCACATTGATATCAAATCTGATGTTTTCTAAAAATTATTTGGTGGGCATTGGAAGAGGAGTACGACGAGTACTGTACGAACCCCACTTTGTACAGGAAAATTAAGATGTCGTCTTGTGCGTCACAAAATACAGTAATTCCGACGAGTTGACGACTCCAAAATAATATGGCAATTACAAATATATCCAATATTTTAATCACTGTTTACTCTGTAAGCTCACGATTTTGTTGGTTTTGTTTTTTCAATATTATTTTTTTCACGATGACGATTTCACGTGTCACATAATAGATGTAGGTAAATATAATGTCACCAACGGACGAGGCGTGGTTAAATTGTGACATTCTCTTGTGGATTTTAAAAACTAAAGGAAAATACTTCACTACCGCTATCGGACGGTTCAACCCAGGGGTGAACAGGGGTAAATTATCCATTTGGGATAAAAAGGGAGCTTTTGGGTGTAATGCAGATTCATTGGGGGCATATAAAATTTGCTAGACATCTGCACCTTTTTGGGTAATAATATAAATAACTCCCTCTCCAGTCCATGATGGACTATAGGGCATGTGAAGTAGCGTTCACAAGTTTTATTTAGCCACCACTAACGAGCAAGGGATTGTGTGGCTAGCACAATGCCCCGGGGGCCTTGCCAACACCAAGAATAGAGTAATATTAACATAAACTTTTATATTTTGAGGTATCAGGCAAACAAGTTCGCCAACCCCTGGTTGAACCCATCCGTTTTTTTAGAAAGGTTAATCGGCCTTCAAAAAAAAACACCATTTTAACATCCTTCAATAATATTTTATTTTAATACACACAAAATTTAAAATTTACTATTAATCGTCATGGTTCACTTCTTTGGACAATTTGTTTTTATTTTTTAAACATATTTTTTAAATATTTTTTTTTATTCCTTCAAATGACTGATGGGCCCAAACAGAGAGCCCAAACAGGAGCGGCGGTGACATCACAGGCACTTTGCTTTGATGTCACCATCAAACGGCGCGGGTGATAATTTGATACACATTCTCTTGTTGGTTCTCAAACATAAGAAAAACTTAAGGATTATAATTAGATTTAATTTTCATTTCTTGATAACTTCCGCGGACTGGAGGCTTATGGCTCACGGACTGGCACCGGTCCGCGGACCACCACTTTGAGAAGCACTGGTATAAAACATTAATAATCATTTCCCTTTACTTGTAACACATGTGCCCATCAGGCTATTTAAACAAGAAATATCATACATAGTTGTATGTACACATAAATATATTGCAAGCTGTGACACTGGCATAGAAAACGTGCCTGCCACACAAAGGAATCATTTATTAATTATTTGGGTCTGGTATTCTTTAAACAAAATTAATCAAACATATGCCACTCGCCTAATATTCAATTATAATTAAAAAATGTAATAAACAAAATAAAGGACATGTATCTAAGACAATATTATCAAACATTCTGCTATTTTCAGATTCCATCAAGAAATGTAAATGTTACAAAAAGCTGCATTGTCAGCAGGTTCATTATGTTTCATTAAAATTTTTTATTTAGATTGCATATTATTCTACTCAACAACTTCAAATAAAAGTTTTGAATTACCAATTAAATTTGACCAGTTGGATTGCAAAGAAAAATATTTGCAGGTCAATGGACTCATTTCAATACCGTAAAGAAAGGGTCAGGGAAACTTTTTGTCTCAGAGAGCCATAAACACCACATATTTTGAAAAGTAATTCTTTAGAGCCATAATGTTTAAAACTAAAAATTCAAGTAAATGTATGCATTTTGTGTAATTTAAACACTAAAAGTACAATTAATATGTCTCTGAATTCTTTTTAATAACATCGTTTTGCAGTTTTTTTAATATGCAATTAATTTGTAGATCAAAGACGTCTGAATAAACGTGTTTTGTTTTCTCAAAAATCGAACATTTGTCTGAGAGCCACATGCGGCCATCAATAGAGCCACATCTAGCTTGCGAGCCATGGTTTTCCGACCCCTGCCATAAAGAATTTTAATAAAGACTATAATTTTTTCATAAAACAAAAGTTTTACAGAAATTATGAAATTCATTATAAATTATAGGAAACAAGTCTGTAATCTTTCAGTATTTTAAATTTTGACAAATAATTTCTCATCTCACATTATTTAAAGATGTCCCCTTTTAATATCCTTTTATTAATGTTGTGAATGAAAAAATCCATTATACTTTTATTTTTCTCTCCCTGTTATGCTTTCAGGTCAAACCTGTTGCATTTGCTGTAAGAACAAATGTGTCTTATGATGGCTCTGCTGATGATGACTCACCTGTCCATGGCTATGCTGTGTCATTCGGGGTCAGAGATTACCTGCACATAAAAGAAGTAAGGCATTAGTTCCTCAACGGTTCTGTCCATGTTTTCAGTCTTTAACTCTTTTTCTCCGAAATTATTTGCCTCATTCTGACGGAATTATCCATACTGGAAATTTGTTGCAGGCTACCATGCTATCTTAAAATGTTAATAACTTTTTTATTATTTGACAGATAATGATATATTTTGTATTGAATTAAAGGGAAAAGAATGATGTTTTCAGGCAACACAGACTTATTACTTTATTTTCATAAAATAATATGATTTTGTTTTAGTGAATATAAAAAATGAAAATAAAAACACAATTTTTTTTTAAATTTACATTTTTATCCAAAATGTAAGAAAATGGTGTTTTTTCTGAACTATATTCGTATTTGTAGCAAATAGAAATGACTTCACATTTTCAAAAAAATAATAAAACATCAGAGCTCAATATCCATTGTCACCCATACAGAAAAATAATACAAGAATTGAAATGTTTACAATGGAACTGGAAGCTATAGTATGTATTTCAACTAGAAATTATTTTAAATTCTATACAAAATTGCACTTAATCTTAGTGCCGAGAACAGAAGCTTTAAAATTAGACTCTATATTTTGTTAATTGTCTATATTATTCTTTTTAGTAGAAATATTATCAGTTCATCAGGGCATTTGAGACGGGGGGCGGGGCTAGTTGTTCATCAACAGAAGAATCGTAAACTTCATTGTCAATTTCACTACGACTACTAGCACTAGGTGTATGATTAATCGGCAATTTGAAATTACTAACTGAATCTGCATTAAAAAAACAATATCTTTTTCTTTTTCATCATCGTAGTATTTAAAATAATATTAGGTTGATAACCAGATGAGCTGGTTGAATATCCACGTTTGTTAAGAAACATGAAAATAAGCCTTGCAAACGCTTCTTTTGCAGTGAAAACACATTCAAACAAAGAATTTCCGACTTTTTTATTCAAAGAAAATCATTCTAGATTACATTAAAAATAATTTTAGTTCAATAGCTAAAAAAAAGAAACGAAACAATCCAGTTTTAATAATGCGACGCTCCCATCGTCAATCCGAAAGAAACGTCATTTTAAATTCAACGAATTAAGAGTTAACTTTCGGGCTTATGTTCTGACAGCAAGATATCATCATTGTAAAACTTCTGACTCTATGGGTAAAAAGTGAATGGTTAGTCCGTACTTTGAATCAAACTGTTACAATATTTAATAAATGTATTGCAAGGTTAGAATATTGTACTTCGGAATCGTCAGCTTCTTAGCTTGCTAGGAAAAAATGCAGATCAAATTTAAAGATGAAAACAACTCAATGAATTAGTCCAGGCACTGCCAGCAGAATCTTTGTCAAGCAGACTGCAATTTTTAAATGTGGTGAAATGGATAATAATGTGATTTGTTGACTGTGCCTGAATGCAAATGCAGGAAGATTACCTCACAGAGTAAAGATTGGTGGCTTAGAAGTTGGATTGTCTTAAAGGACGTATCATGCACAAAATACACTCTAAATGCAGAAATTATTATGTTTACCCATAAGGCATTGGTATTGATTGGCAAAAATAATCGATTTGATGCTATTTTCCAAATCTACTGGACCAACCTTGTGTTACCCATTGTAAAGATTTCGGCAGAGAATATGCTTGCAAACTCATTCTTCATAATGGAGACATTGAACTATTTTATAAAACTTTATGTCTTCAGTAAGGAAGGCACAGTTCACTGAACTGGTTGCAGCATGTTGGAATGGGATCCTGAAACTTTCAAGGCACTGAATGAAGTCAAATGTCTCTTGTGACACATTAGTTTACGAGTATTGGTGAGCAACATAACAATTCTGATGGGATACTTTAAGAAGTAGATGAGCCTGTATAATGATCCAAAGAGATTGCTAAGATGCTATAAGACAGTAAGAATGTAAACATGAGTTCCAACCCAAAATTATTTGAATGTCTCTATTAGCACTTGGAAGAGACTTGATACATTAGGCAACAAATCCTATTTTGAAAGATGTCAAAGAGAACTAGCAGCAATAATTTTTAGATATTAATTCTTTGAAAACTATAACAAAGGCACATTCTATACAAATTAATTAGAGTTTGTTTCAGAAAATAATAATATTACACAATTTTGACAAAATTTATTGATTTGTTATGACTGAGGAACAATTATAAGACATTGCCATAGTATTTTTTATTTGCATTACTGTTCTTTAACTGATCACTAGTTTTGACCTTGGGAAAAGCCCAAGAAAAACAGAAAAATGACATTTAAAATTGTTAATTAAATTTAATTATTTTTTTTTAATTGGATTTTAAAATCTCTTTCTTTTCTTAGTTAGTCCTAACTTCTTGAGCTACCTTCGTGACAAACAACTTAGCCTGTTGTATACCAAACATGACAATGGTTTAGTTCTGTTTCTGCCTATTTTGTTCCTTTTTACTATCACTGCAAATAAAATAGTTTAGTTCCTTCAGTATGTCTAACAATCATTTGTATTTGAACAAATTATATACAGTAGAACCCACTTAACTTGAGCCCGGTTAACTCGTCAGCTCTATTAAGTCGGCGTTTTTTATTGGAACCGCCAAATTCTCTCTTTGTCTTTGTATTTTCTCATCGGTTAATTCGATTATTTTAAGTCGCCGAACCCTAATGCCGAGCACAAAAGAGGGCCAAATTTGCCACTAAGCGTTGGTTACCGCGATCCCCATGACCAATCGTCAGCTTTGAAAATGTTAGATGTGATTTTTTATAACCAAGTGAAGGCATAAAATTTCTGCCTCGCTGGTGATGTCACAGCCCGCTTGCGTTCAGCTCTCAGCGCTGTCTACTATGCCAACCACCAGCTTTTGGAATTCTTAGTTATCGATTTTTTATAACCAACAAGGCCACTAATTTCGGCCTTGCGAGGTCTGCTGGTGACGTTACAGCCCGCTAGCGTTCAGCTCACAATGCTGTGTAGTGTTACTAACTTAAATCGCACACTTTTGAAAATGTTACTTATTGATAGGGCTGAACCAATCCGGTTCGGCTACTCAAGATCGGCTGATTTTCGTATACTCGGAGATACTCGGCAATCGGCCGCGTAAGTGATGCCGAGTATTACGAAATTGCTCCAATAGCAAAGATACACCCATAATCGCATGTCTAAAACATTTCGTTTCGTATGGAATAACAAAATGTACCGTGTGCAGACTTGTCATTGGCAACCATTCATCCTTCAACCTCATTTTGACTCTATTACTACTGCATTGTTCTCATTGTTTCATTCATAAGAAGTGGCCGTGTGCAAAAGCCATTTAACTATTGGTTAGAATTAATTAAAATGTTTTGAACTTGAAGGTTCAAAAGTTCAAAAAGAGTTCCTAATTTATTTTTGTACATTTTTATAGAGAAGAGTTCGCTTTGTCATGAGTCATATATAGGTCATGATAGACAAACAAATGACGGCAACGCCTTTGTGTAAAAAAAAACTCCAAAGA
The DNA here is from genome assembly GCA_944989445.1 of Ampullaceana balthica. Lineage (NCBI taxonomy): Eukaryota > Metazoa > Mollusca > Gastropoda > Lymnaeidae > Ampullaceana > Ampullaceana balthica. The sequence goes on along the minus strand of CALYLW010000132.1, from coordinate 955,127 downwards.
CACGTGCATGTACATTCTCATTTAATAACGCTAGTGATGGGACGAAAAATCATAGGGTGCTTACTATAAACAAGGCTCCCCAGATTTTAAAATATATAATATAACAGACTACAGACAGTTTACCCACTCTCAATCTCCCACACCATTGTTGTTGGTTAGTCCGATTAGCATCAAGTTACGGAAGGAACTCTGAGTCCATTGTAAGCTGAGGGGACTGACCCAAGGAAGATGGTTTGGAAGAGAATGGTTCTGAGACAATGAGAGTATGTGTAGGTTACAGGGGGCTGGTTATTTATTTGTGTAGCTTGTAAGGAAAGTCACCCAAGTGCCTTCCAAGGCACAGTATCACTCAATCTGTGAATCACCCCAAGACAGAAAAATACCATGTCACTAGCGGACCCGCTGCGCCGCGCGCTGTGTGGCGGGCAGGAGTAGATGAATTCTTTATAGTTATGTACTAGGGGAAAAAACTGCGCTAACGCAACAAAGGGTTATTTTAAACTTAAACGTCCTTAAAAACGAACGGTCTTAACAACCTTAGGAAAGAGTGAAGAAATAGGGTCCCAATATTCCAATACGATTCCGATTAATTGTCCCATCACTAATTAATGCACATCCTGTACATAAAAAAAATTTCAAGTGAAAGTTAATATTTTGCCACCATATTGGTTTTCGTTTAACTCGATGATCGGTTATCTCTGCGCCATTTTTCATACCCCAACGTCGCCGACTTAACCGGGTTCTACTGTATTTATAAATAAAAATTTCAGATTCTGACCATTATCACTAAATTTACGCAATTAAAAATTCTTTATATTGTCATGATAATTAGAATGCAACTGGATGAAAATGTAGAAGACATAGATAGTGAAACAAGACAAGAAAACATAAGCAATACCAAAGCAAGAGAATCATAGTCTACAAAGATTTCTGAAAAACATGCTTAGAAATGAAAAAGGAAAACTTGATAAAAATTTAACAGATCCGGTAAAGAAGCAGCAGGAAAAAGGAGGTATAATTTTTATAAAATGGCTAAATACTTGTGAGGCAAGAATTACAGCATACCAGGAAAGATGACTTTGATGGACCTCAATTTCTGCTTCCGTACTTGATCTTTGTGTATCCATGTGACAAAGCCAGTCACCTATGTACTTTTACTTTGGAAGGCTTACTATAAATTTTTAAGCATCTCTTATCAATTTCGGGAAAAGAAACTATTTTTAAGTATGTGATGCGAATAGTTTTTGTATTCATTATAATGTATTTTTATTATTTTCTGACATGATACAATTTTATGCTATTGAGATTAGATACCACTGTCAAATGATATAGTCCAATTTTAAGAGTTCCTGGAAAACCATGTCTGTAATCAGCCAATAAATAGTCTTGCTATCATTAGGGCAATAAATAAAAAAAAATATGAATTATTTTGATCTACAATCTCTTATAGCGTCTTTTTCATTTCTTTTTTTTTAGTGTGGACATACACAAATTAGGACTGTGGTGGAGTAGTAACGTGTCAAAAATGTATGTGGCGTGCAGATTAATTAAGCTAATGCCACCCCATTAGTGGGATGGTTCTCTGTACAAGGGCAAAGTTTTATTATTTCCCTTAATTAGCTTATTTGACATTTTAGACATCATTTCATTACTTTGGCTATTTACAGGCATAATGATGTGATGTGTACCTTGTTCTTGCAAAAGAATCTGTATTTGAGAAAGTATTGTTTAACATCTATGTAATTTATGCAATAAAACTTCCTTACACACCTTTAGTTAATCCTTATTGCTAGTTAAGGGTAAGACTCATCCACAGAATATGTGGGGATCCTCATTGAATATCTTAAACACATTTTTTTTTAAATATTTACGTTTTTATGAAATATGCTAATGTAAGGAATGGCTTAAATCTTTCTTTCAAAGAGTGTTGATATAGTAATGAATTAATCAATGATTTTATTTCAGATCATCATTTGCTGAAAACATTATTTCATTTTGAGCTGCTTCATAGAAGCTGTACTTACAAACGCATTTTAATCAATTAATGTTGTTTTTTTTATTTAGTAATTCATGTAAAAAATAAAATTATATTGTAAGAGTATTTCAAGAAGATTATACCACAGTCAAGGCCCCAGAAATTAATGCATTAGAATTGATACATAAACCAAAAAAAAGAAGACAGACTAAACTTAGAAAATCCGGCCCTTATTCCAGCTACCCTAATACATAAATCATGCATTCATTGAGTATTGGTTGTTGAACATGACATTTGTTGTTCTGTCATCTGCAAGCTGAAAATGCTACTGAGCCCTACTTGTGTGAGTCATTAATTTTATTTTTTGGTTTTATTTAGCATTTCATCTCTACTTAATGTATTAAGAGAAGTGTTTGTTACTCTTGATCAGAAATTCAACAATGACTGGTGGATAGGTCGTCTTGTAAAGGAAGGGTGTGATGTGCGGTTTATTCCCAGTCCTGCCAAACTAGAAAATCTCAAGACACAGTCAGGAGGAGGGGGGAGGCCAGGCAAGCTCTATACAAGGTGAGTTCATTTCTTCTTGCCTTAAAAAAAAATAATAATTAAACAGTGCAGTGTAATCAAAAGAATTTAATTTATTTAAGGTAAATTTTAATTTTTTAATTAAATTTTTATTACATTTTTTTCTAGTTTTAAAGGGTTATGTATTCTTGTTAGTAATGTGTACTTATTAGCTTATTCCGCTCTTCTTTTTTCTGAAATAAATATTAATAAGTAAAGATTAAAAATAATTGCTTTTGAAATGAAATGCGCTTTCTCAAAATTTCAATTTCTCTCTCTTAATTACAATGAATAATCAGGGGTGGGCAAACTACGGCCCGCAGGCCGCATACGGAGTTTCTTGCAGCCCGCGGAAGCCTGCGGTAATATCGAAAAATTCAATAAATTTATGTTAAAAATGGATGTGTGTACTTGAATCGAATCTTAATTTTGGTTAGGTGCGGCCCCTTGATGTTTCATTTCTTACTAATGCGGCCCTCGACCTAAAAAGTTTGCCCACCCCTGCCCTAACTGTTGCCTTCACCTAGTTACAATTTTTTTAATTACAAAAATTCCATTCTTTTTTAATAAAATTATAATTGTTTAAAGAAATAAATAAAACTTAATGTGCATTGATTATTTTATACATCTAGTCAGCTCTTTGACCTAAGAAGTGCTATATTTATATTATGAAAGATAGTTCAACTTGAGCTTCTGCTCATTTCTTTAATCTGTTGCTTATTATGTGATGAGCCATCTGCTTAAAACTATATTTAAAACAATTGTTTTTACTAGGATGCTTGAATAATACAAGCTTTTCAATTAAAACTGACAACTTACAAATTGCTACCTAAAGAATGAGTGAATGCTCTGACATTTAACCCCACACATGCACACACACACATACGCACGTATGCACACTTTTTTTTTACCCCACCATCTTACTAGCCCAATGTTAAAGTAAAAAATCATCAAGCCATCCAAAGGATGCATGGAAAAATCAATACACAATAAAGCTTTTTTTTTCCCCTGCGTCCTTTCTTCTTCCACTGCCCTGTATTAATTCTTGCTATGTGAACTTTTCTTTTTTTTTAAACTCTTTTCCTTTCAGCCTTTTATTGCTACACACCATATTGGTTTTCTTGTACTTAGTCTTATTTGGTTATTTTCTCCTTGTTTGACATCTGATGATAAGGCCAGTAGCTCCAGGGCAACACACCGCAGATGTCTCTATTTGTTCTTGGGGTGTAGAGCTTTTTGGGGGGACCACTGAGGATTTTTTAAAAACAAACACTATTTCTTTATTGTTTATTTTCATGTTATTTGTTTTCATCAATTTTTAACATGACGACTAAAATTTATCATCTATTTAGCTGAAATCATTAATTGATTATTTTTCAAGAACTTGAAACCATTTTCAATAAAGTTAATCTATTTGCCAAACTTTTTTTTCTTAATTTCTCAGAATTTTTTTAAAATATAATAAAAGAATTGAAACATTGCCTTTTGAGGGGGGGGGGATATTATTAAAGCATCTTAAAGTTCTTTTCTTATGTCATTTTATTTTAAACCCTAAACCCAGCTGGTATCTCCAAAAGTAAGACATTTGTTTTCATCTTATAACTTTTGTTTCCCTCCCAATGTAATGTGGTTTTTTTTCTAGAGCGCTGTGATTACCCTAAATATGGTATAAATATTTATTGGTAGTTATGCAGAAAAGTAGGGAGAAATTTTGCTGTATGCCTTGAAGTAGAAAGTCTGAAATTGTAAGGCAATCTAAGCATGACTCATACTAGTTCATGTTTCATTCCTTGTATTGCTTATTTTCCTCCTATTCTTATATTGCTCATAGTAACACAAGTTTCATGGCTTAATCTCCCTGTGAACCTAATAGCTCATTGTCATATTAGTTCATAACTCATGAAACCACTAGTAACATCGTGTAGATCTGTATGCATGATATTGCTTTTAAAACAGGAACAGAAAAGGTCTCTAAAAGGCCCACAATGTTTATATATAAATACTCAAAATCAACCCCCACTCCTTTTAAAAAAACAGTTATTTGTTGTTAATGTCCATTTGGGAAAAATGTGATGTGTACAAAGTTTAATTTAAATGTGAAAATAACAATATTTCTATAGCCTAATTTTAAAATTACTTCTACTTCTAGAAACAAATCAATTAAATTTCAACTTGAGTATAAATTTTAGCTGTTTTTAAATTACATTTTTTTTTAATCAAGCATTTAACAAATCACTATCTTTTTTTTTCTTTTCTTTCTCATATTTATTAGTGCATTTTCTTGACTTGAGTCGTTTACTCACTTTAACATTTTTGATAACCAACATTCAGTTTTTAAAGACATTATTGGCTTTCATCTAAAGAAGATGTTGTTTTTTTTAGTTCATGGTTAGAGGATTTTGTAAACATTTTGTTGATGTTGCTTAAATAATGGTAACATTTTACAAAGCAAAGATTCCTTGGAGTAAACTATTTATTTTTTTCTCCAGCAAAACTAATTCATCTTCCAACATAGACAACTTGTTGAATTCCTCTAAACCTTCAAACTCTCGGGGCTCCACTCCACCAACCCCAGGTGAGCTGCAGACCTTTTGTTTACATAAGTCTTTAGCTACCATCAGCTCTTAGGTTCTGTTAACTATTTATAGATTAAAGGTTGGACCACTTGCAGTTTCACAGACTCTGACAATCAGGGACAGGTAGCTAGACTGATTCAGCTTAATTAAAATAAAAGTTATATTCATGGGGGAAGGATCCAACTCATATAAGTTGAAATGGAATACTTGTGTCAGCAGACTTGGCTCATATTGTATCCAAATTTTTAAAAGAGGTTTTATGTATATATTATCTACATTCCTATTGTCATACATTATTCACATTTTCAAAGGTGGGTGGTTTGTTGGTGATCACTTATCAATAATACCTGACATTGGTGTTTAGGAGTCGATATATTAGCCTTAGGTGTGTGGGGGTTATGGTGCCTTACAAAGAAGCCCGGTTGAGAGAGGAAGAGGGTTGGGCATAGGGCTAGCATCCCATCCCTGTAAAAAAAAAGCCTTGCCACAAAATCACAAACTTACAAAGAATAGGGAAGAGAATTTCATATTCTACCACCAGTATATTTACATTACCAAGCAGAATTATCCAAAGACACTAAAAAGCTTTAGGACCAATGTTTCCTTTAAGCTGTGAGGCTGTGTAATACTGCACATCTATCTGCCAGACACTACACAACAGTTAGAGTTATAACAAAGCAAATTTTGATAAATATAATATATGTGTTTGGGGTTGAAGACTTTTGCTCAGAAATAACGGATGCTGTACAATTTTGCGCATGAGTTTATTGTTTAGCATGTGAAGCAACAAAACTGGGTTGCCTGAAGAAACCAGGAAAGCCAACACTTTATCAACATTTAAAACTCTAATAAGAATGCAGGACTAAGCACAAACCATAGATAAGCGTAGGACGCAATAATCTTCTTTATAGAAGGAGCGTCTGAAACAGATAAGATAAGATAACTCACAGGAAACATTGATTAGGTCTAATACGAAACAACAATAAATGACAAAGGAGAAAACCAATAAACTAAAGTTTTAAAAAAACGTTTAACTGTAAATAAACATTCGGTTAGATAAGGAAATAACAAGTTCTGAAATGGAAACAACCTATTACAAAATGTATGTTGACAAAATTAACCCACCATGGTAAAAAAAATACATAAGTCTTTAAATTTTTTTCTACCTTATAGTATGGTATAAAATCTTATTAAACCCATGAAAATTGAATTTTAGCTATTATTTAGCTGTTAAAGTTTGGACCTAAACATGTCTTGCAATAACAATTTTAGCTGTTAAAGTTTGGACCTAAACATGTCTTGCAATAAAAAATTTAAGCTCAATTTGTTTTACCTTTTTTATTTCACTGTCATTGAAATATATTTTGGCAAACTGATAAAATAATTTCTTTTATCGAACAGGTGTTCAATTTGTATCTCCAGGTATAGAGGAGACTCAAAATGGTGTGGACAGCAATGTCGGTGAAGATAGTGACAGTTTGGGGAACTCTAAGTCCAGTAAAGCCAGTATAACACCTCCCACCAAGGAGAAACGAAAGCCTTTCTTTAAAAAGGTTGCTATTATTTAACTCATTTTGCGAAAGCTTCTTTTTTTGTGTGTTAAAGTGTATGTAGATAATATAGACAAGCCATTTATGTAAATACAGTGTGCTTTTTATTTATTTATTTTTTAATACTGATTAAAGCATGAAACAAAAGGTAGGATTTTATTTTATTTTGCTTTAATTATTAAATTTGTTTACACTTACTCTATTTATGGCCATTATTTTACCAATTGTCTAAATTTTTATATTAATGCTGAGTAGATCTGAGATGATTTAAGCATTTCTGGATTTACATATATTAGGTTCAGAAAAAACTTTTTTAGGGCTGCAGAAGTTAGCGGTTAATTAGTTGATTAATCATTAAAAAATTTAATTGATTAAAATTTAAGGAAATATTTCTAACATTTTTTTTCCAATTTATTAATAATTTATATTATTTGTTACTGACATACTTTTCCTTCGTATTATTATTATTTATTTAGATGTGCATATGTAAACAAAAATGTTTTTCTTCCTTATGTCTTGTATAGCAGAACATATTAGCTGTGTTACGTCACAAAATTCGGGAGTTATGTAATTACCGCGACGTAACCGATTTCGCGAAATAATGAATCGCAACTTAACGGGATCTATATATGCGCTATACAAATATAATAGATTAAATTTTTCCTGATTAATCAACAAAAAAATTTTTTTAATCCTTACCAGCCCTAAATTTTTTATTTAAAACAAAGAATAATAGTTATTGCAAAATATTATTAAATGGTGTTACTGTCATTTCTTAATCTTAACCCATACCCGTAATTTTAATGTGTAAATACTGACACTTTTTGTTTGAATATATTCTTGAAACTTTTACAATTACAGAAACTTCACATTCTTCCTTGCTTTTTTACAAGTCAACAAATCTAAATATTTAAATTTGAAAGTTATAACCAACAATCTATTGAGATAACATTGAAACAAACATATTTTTTAAAAATTTATTTTCTTTTTTTGTGTGTTTAACATATAATGTTAAATCTGATAGCTATATTTTATTTGAAATCCAAAGGCAGCAAAAATATAATTTAGCTATTTCTGCTGCATTTTCCCTTATATCTAAATATTTAAATCAATGCATTGAATCAGTTTTAAAGTATTTAAATGGCACCAATAAATATAAAAAAATTAAAGAATCCAATAAAATCAAAGGTAGTTAACTTTTATTATTTTAATTATCTTGTCTATTTATATTGACAAAAACTGGATAAAAATATCATCTAAAATAAATTTATTTATGCAAAGTAATTTTTTTTCGAAAATATATAATTATTTGTGCACAATAATTAAGTACAATTACAATTTCATCTCTGTTCATTAGTCTGAAAGCGCCCCTCCTTATGAAGTTGTGCCTTCCATGCGCCCTGTAGTTTTGATTGGACCATCCCTCAAAGGTTATGAGGTCACAGACATGATGCAGAAGGCATTGTTTGACTTTCTCAAGCACAGATTTGAAGGCCGGTTAGTAGCTGTTAATTTTTTTACTTAAATTTTTTTACAATCCTGAAATAGTTTGGTTTTCTTAGCCAATAGTATTAAATTAAAATGTTTTTTGTGGAGTCATTCTAAACCGTATAATATTTTAAATTGTAATTCAATATCAACTAGTAACAAAATATATTCTCCTAATATTTTAAATTTTCATAAATTAATGGGGTTTTTAGGTCAAAACAAAGATTCATATTGTTTTTTAAATCACATGTATTGTTATTTTCCTATTTATTTATCTTTACAAATTATTTTGAAATCCATTCAAATTGTAACGAATTACACAAGAATTTAAGAATTATTCTTTACCACTTGGACACAAGTATGGGCTTAATACCCTAGTAAGAGTAAAGGGTGCAAATAGATTTTTGTTTTATTTTACTTAAACTGACATCCCTACTCTCATCTTTTACAGTATAATAATCACAAGAGTTACTGCTGATATCTCCTTGGCGAAGCGATCATTACTTAACAATCCAAGTAAGAGAGCTATCATGGAGAGAACAAACCCTAGAGCTTCAGGATTAGGTAGGATTTTATTTGATAAACCACATGGAAAAATCTAGCTAAATACAGTCGAACCCAGTTAAGTCGATGGCGTTGGGGTATGAAAAATGGCGTCGAGATAACCAATGATAGATAACAATTGATCGAGTTAAAAGAAAACCAATATGGCGGCAAAATATTAACATGTGCTTGAAATTTCTTTATGTACATGATGTGCGTTAATTAGTGATGGGACGATTAATCTGAATCGTATCGGAATATCGGGACCCTAATATTTCTTCACTCTTTCCTAAGGTTGTTAAGACCGTTCGTTTTTAAGGACCATTTAAATATAACCATGGTTCCCACTCAGTCGGGAAAATGTCGGGAAATCTTTTTAAAAAATTTCTCGGTCTTGAAAGTCGGGAAAAGTTATGACTAGTCAGGAATTTCTATATATATTTTGTTTTATGCTGAAGTAAATGACTTTGATTACGTGTCTGTGGCCATGTTTCGATTCCATTTAATAAATAAAAAAGTTACCAGTTTATAATTGTCTGCGCATGCGTTAAAACTAAGGTCAAATTTTTCGCCTCGCCTCGCCCCATGGCGCGTGTGGCGTGGCATGTCACCGCCGCTCACGTTTGCAATGCCCGTCAAATCGGCGAATTTAAAAAAAAATAATAAACATAGCATGGTAATTTTAAGCTTAATGTTTATGACGTGCAGGATATCTGTCACTATGAGACGGCACTCGAATTTCCTCAGTCAAGCAAACTTGTAATATAAATAGTAAATATTGCGGCCTTGACCGTTGATCACAGCACGCTGTGTGTTAGACCTCTGCAACTAAGCGAATTTTAAAAAAAAATTCAGAATTTGACCTACAACAGTGATGACGTGTATATTATATATACACTGGAATATTAAGAAAATGATTTTATTTCACCGTCACGCGCGTGTTAGTCACGTATCTTAATGGTAACAAAGCAACAACAAACTTTTAAAAGAATAGTAATTTTTTTATTTAATTAAATAAAAACCACAGTCGATTCTCGATACAAACCTTTATTTTCTTTTCTAAAGATATCCGTTTATCTTAAAAAATAAAATGATTAATGCATCAGAAAATGAATTAAGTTTAATAATAATATAACATGCACTGCGAAATAATGATGATTAAAGACAGGCTAACACAATTTTCGAGCACCTCGGGTGAATACATACTCCATGAAGACACGTCAAACTAATTCACACACGAATTGAAACAAGTAAAAACATCCGGTAATTTTTATTGAAATCTCGTAGAATCACACAATAGCCGGAAGTCTCGAGGAAAGCGAGATGTCGACACTATTTTGAACTAAAAATGCCAGAGTGCGTCGCTAGGCGAACAGACGGTGATTGAGTTAACCAACGTTAAGTTGCAAATAGGGCCCTCTTTTGTGCTCGAGGTATTAGGTTTCAGCGACTTAAAAAATCGAATTAACCTATGAGAAAATGCTAAGACAAAGAGAGAATTTCCAATAAAAAACGTTGACTTAATAGGGTTGGCGAGTTAACCGGGCTCAAGTTAAGTAGTTTCGACTGTAGATTAAATTGTTTTTGCCTTTTTTCTAAAATAGTTTCAAGGCCTTAATTTCCTGAGGCATCTTGTAAAATATTTGAAACTAATTTCAAATGTCTAGGGGGATCCTGGTATCCCTTTGCCACAGAAAAAAAAACAGCCTTATAGAGTACTGGATGTATCAGTTACACACTATCACTTTGTGCTATCTGTTTATGGCTTTTGATGTAACACTAACATAATATTTTGAAAGATTATTTATGTCGGACCTCGCTACGTTGAACTTGCCTAAGTCAAAAACCTCCCTATATCAAATTAATTGTTAGGTCCCGGCCACATTCCATAAGACTAATGTATTTTAGATTTCCTTAACTCGAAGATTTTCGGCTTACAACCTCTGAAAGTTGATTTTTCCACGGCATTTGTGTAAAACTAGTAAAAGGAAAAATCTTAATCCCCCCCCCCAATCCCACTGTGGAGGGGAGGGGCTTTCTTGGTGGTGTCGATATTTCAAATCTAAGTCGGCTTCCTTTCATATGAAACATCAGACACTGCCTCTCCCTCCTGTCAAGCCTTCTCGCTTGTATGGCTGTCTTCGTCCCCACCCTCCCCCCACACCCCTCTCAATATCAACATTATCCTTGGTTAATCTGTACCTTTCTGGTCCCTTTGAGTTCGACTTGGAGAGGTCCCACTGTATAAGGTGATATTTATCGTTTAAGACTGGTATTTGACAGATAAAATGCTGTAGATGAGTTTAAATGAAATTTGTGGATCAGACCAGTAGTGCTGTCAAGAGTTTGATAAGGATGTTTAAGTTCATGATCAAAATTTATAAATAAATATTTAGTTGTCTCAATTTATTTTCTGAAGCTGAAGTTCAGGCAGAAATAGAGAGAATATTTGAGTTGGCACGAGCTTTGCAATTGGTGGTGTTAGACTGCGACACAATCAACCACCCGTCACAATTGGCTAAAACTTCTCTGGCACCAATAGTTGCCTATGTCAAGATATCTTCTCCCAAGGTAAATTGCTTAGGGTCAATCATGAATTAAATTCACATTTCTTTTTCATTTGTTGTACTTTGTTGACATCTTTCCAGATACTCAAGATACACTATTACATTTAAACCAATCTGTTTAAAAAATCCTTACATTATTTTGTTAACATCTCTTCATTTTAATCATTATTTAGGTTTAAATGCATTATTTCATTTGAGGAGTTAAGCTTTGAAATAAATAGGTAATTTCATTGTAAGGTTGAGTTCTAAGAAACTTTACAGTCTACATTTTTTGTAGCTTTCTGATTATTTTACACGTCACTGCTATTATAATAGAAAAATTATTTTCAGTAACAGTGCTGCTCCATGCTTGAAATATCATCAATGACACTTACAATGTCATACTAATTAAATATTGCAACTCATGAAATAATAACTTGTGTTGTGATTTAGGTCTTGCAAAGGTTAATAAAGTCCAGGGGTAAATCCCAGTCAAGGAATATGAATGTCCAGTTAGTTGCTGCAGACAAACTAGCCCAGTGTGCACCGGTAAGTAAATTTGACTTTGCCTTTATTTATTCCAGCTTCTAAAAAGACCTTGTCTTTTCCCTGTCGAAAACATGTTTAACTCATTAGCTCCTGATGAGACTAAATGCGTCCTTATAGGGGTCCGTACGGATGCGACCAAATGCGTCTGTTCGCCTAGTGACACACTCTTGCATTTTTAGTTAAAAATATCATCGAAATCTCGCTTTCCTCGAGACTTCTGGCTATTGTGTGATTCTATGAGATTTCAATAAAAATTACCGGATGTTTTTATCTTGTTTCACTTTTGATCCATGTGTGAATTAGTTTGATGCGTCTCTATCGAGTATGTATTCATCCGAGGTGCCAAAAATCACGTTATCGGTCTTTAATCGTCATTATTTTGCAGTGCATGTTATATTATTATTAAACTTAATTCATTTCCTGATGCATTAATCATTTTATTTTTTAAAATAAAGGAATATCTTTAGAAAATAAAAGGATTTTTCTAATGGAATCAAAAGCTTAACGAAGTTGCTTCCCTTTTGTCCGGAATATGAAGTAGATACGGAAGTAGCCCTTCAGGGGCTATTGAGTTTTTTTAAAAAAAAGAGGTGTGCTTTAAATTCTCTATAACCTCATTTGTAAATAAAGAATTTAAGTTACAAAAAATTCAATAGCTTAAAAAAGAAATGAAAGATGTAAGACAGCTAAAATTTGGCAAACTGAACATTCCATTATGTATCCCCCTCACATCATCCAACCAACATGTAGTAAATATATTATATGTATTCCCCAAAATTGTAGCATTAGTGTGTGTGTGTGTGTGTGGGGGGGGGGTAATGGTAACAGAAGGTATAGATAATCAATTAGGTGAAAATTATTTTATAATGCAATGAAATGAATTTTAAACCTCCTTCTGCTTACAATTTATTACACTGAAAATAAAAGCTCAATAATGATTAAAAAACAAATTAGTGTTTAAAAATGATATGTCTTTTTAGATTACCCTTTGAATAATTTATTATGACATTATTTTTTTTTAGTTACTAGTTCATGCACAGAGGAAAGAAGCATTTTTTATCCTCATTTTTTTTATTATTATTATCTGTAATATAATCCTGCTTGCTTAAAAAAATACCTTTTATACTCATCATCTTAGGGACTTTGGCGTTAATCTCTTAGCATAATTTTCATGCATCATCAAAATAAGTATTAGACAAATTTTAATGTATTTAAACTTTATGAATATTCAACTTATATATTTTGAGTACAAGCTACTTATGTAAACTTCTGCTCAGTTAGGTATTTCTCAGTTGTGGTTTTCTTTTTTTTTACTGCATTTATATTCAACCAGGATTAATTAATTTTTTTAAAATGTGTAGCACTCAAATTTCCCAATCAGAACTAACATTTATAAAATTAATCTCTCCTTCTTAATTGTGTAATAAATTCAAAATGTTTCAGGAAATGTTTGATGTGATACTGGACGAGAACCAACTTGACGATGCATGTGAGCACTTGGCTGAATTTCTTGAAGCTTACTGGAGGGCCACCCACCCACCAAATATGAGTCCACCATCACCGCATGGCCCCCACAGGGGTCCTGCTGGCTCATCAATGCCACTTAATCGGCACAATACAGCTCCTGCAAGTCATATGTCACACAGGTAAGTCAAACTATCTGACATTTTACCCTTGCCTGATTCATTGTCCGAATTGAAGAGTGGAGTATGAACATGCCCATTAAGTTATGAAAGTTTGTGGCTTAGTGATTTTTGTTTTTTCATTATTTCGTGACCAATAAAAGTGTAAATGTTACCGGCTAATATGAAATCCAAACTTGCAATAGAGGGTCTGACGGTTCTAGACAACATGTAAAATATGTAAGCCATTATGCACTTTGTCAATTCTATAGAATATCTGATCAGAATTAAGCTAACTATATTTTAAAAACTTGAATAGAAGTGGATTTTATTTAAAGAAGGGAATAAATAGAAGGACATAGTAATAACAGTGTCTTTTTCAAATAGAATATGTCTAGGATTAGGATTCTTTATTAGATATATGTATGATGCTTTTATGATTTTTTTAAAATGCTAAAGCATTTTTATTTTAACAGTTTTTGGCATACATGCAATTAATTTATCCTTGCCCTTGTTCAGTGTGAAACACATATGGCATTATGCATCTTACCACAATGTTTTATAGACTGCCTGGAATTATCACTTTGCCCTTATATCAAAATGTATTTATCTTCTTTTATAGCAGTAACTTGTATCAATCGCCATGCTCAATATTTTTTTCAGCCGTACATTACTACTGTTAAACATTTGTTCCCAGACATCATTACCCTGTAAATCTGAGTGTAGCACATGCCCAGGCTGCTTAAATTTCTTAAAACTGCATCAATTATTATTCAATCAGCTAATACATATTATTCTATAGTAAGGACACAAAAGTGTTACAGATTTTACGTAATTTGTATTATATTGTACCTAATCATTAAATCATTTTATTGTTTTATTGCCATAAAATAATGGTGATATTGTACTACATTAGGCTTTATGTTGCAAGGTCGCTCTTTTTTTATAGAGTATTTAGGTGACTTTTAAAACAAAAAATTCTTTAAAATGACAGAGGATTATAAACTTCCGAAGGAAACTGTAATTAAAATTATTAGACGAGACGGAAACAGGAGAATAAATCTAATTAGATCATCTCAAAGCTTATATTTTGGGGCTGATTAATCACCCCAAACATCTCCAAAAGGTTAAAATTAAAATTTCTACTGACCACAAATCATGTTGTAAATATTAACCAGATTATTCTTAATATATAACAGTGGTGTAAAAGTTTTAAAATATGTAATTAATCTAGCACCAGGAACAGTAATTTTTTAGAAGAAATTAATTATTCACCTTAACTAATAAATTAAATTACTTTCATGTTTTTATTATCTGCAGCCGGTCTGGGAGCCTAGAACGGGTGAACTCTCCAGACAGTGATCGGCAACATCACCATCGTGAACATAGCTCTCATCATCACCACCATGATCGACAGAGCAGCAGCCGTCACCACGATGATGACTATGACAGTGATCGCCATGGTGACCACCACAGGTCGCATGATAGAGATCATGATCATAGTCACACCTCTCCTAGGGGGTCAAAGTACCCAGTTCGCCAAGGAAGTATAGACATCTAGCATCATGTAGGCTCAGCTAACTAATCAGTACTTTTCAATTGAGAAAGAAATAAAACATCTCTCCCCTTGTATGAATATTTTTTAAATGCACCTTGCTTCACCACAGTAATGACTAATGCACGTTGAATTCAGTGCACCAACACAAAGGAAATGCAAACACTTAACCATTTGCAATGCAATGTGTGACGACAGTGAGGCTGGAAGAGGATTTTGTCTTTTTGGCTGTGGAATTTTATCAGAGACTTCAAATAAGGCTTGATCTAACAGATTCAACAGCAATTTTGAAACTTTAATGCTTGTTTATTTATTTCATCAATTTACCCCCACCCCCAAATTACTCTCCATTGGCTTTTTTTTTCAAGTTTCAAACAACCCAACACCCCCCCCCCTTTTTTTTCCACATTAGAAATTATGTTCATTAAAAAAACAAATAAGTTACTGCCCTGGGATGCACTTTTAAAAAAAATTCAACTCTTTCTATGATCTGAGCTTTTGATTATTATGAAAGCAACAATTAAATAGCTATCATTGCTAGAAAGTTGTCAATGAATTTTTTTCAAGATGTTTTTGAACGAGTGCTGAGTGTCACATTTGAAGATAATAATTTTTAATGTGATTTTAATTATTTATTTTTTTAACCTCAGTTTTGCTCTAAATGACGGTCTGACTAATTGCATTGATACAACACATTTTCGTTCTTATATTTTTGCTCCGGTTATTTGCAGTTACATGGTGAAAAGTCAGTTTTTATAGATGTAGACAGACCATTAAGTGTATCTACATCTAATTCAATTAAGTAAGATGTAGACTGTCCAAACTTCAAATGATGATCCATTTATTAAATGGTAGACTGAAAAATGTATATAGTTTTTTTATTTGATACATTATAGCATCATCGTCTATTAATGATCCAAATGTTGGTATTGTTAAGTTTCCTTTCCAAGATTTTGAATCAGCTAATATTTTTCAAAGCAAATCACTTAGATTTTGTACAGTTAGTTGTAATGTTTTGATAAATAGAGTAAAAAGATCCCTCAGCCACAACATTTTAAATAATATATTTTTAAGGATAACATACAATGCTCCTGCAGGTGGTAAAATAAACCGCTGCTTTCAAATTTGAAGAAACTGGACATTATTTTTATGAATTTTTTTTTAAGGAATGCTATATATTTCCTTGTATGGTTTTATATTTTTTCCAAGTTGAAGAGTGATAAAATACCTCTCAACTGAATGCTGAGAGAGACATCTAATGCTGAGAATCCTTAGCTCACTGCAGAAATCAATGATGACATCAGAAGACTGGGTTATCAAGTGCAATAATTCTATTTGAATATTTGTTTTACACATTACATTAGTCAAACCATTTTTTGTTGTTTGGTCTTTAAACTGTTATGTTAAGTTGTTATAATGAGAGGGGAAAAAATACTAAAGAAGAGCTTGCTGCACAATTATAGACTTTTTGTATGGATTGGAAAAAAGTAATTTCCCTTGTCTGTATTTGACTAGTTCCATCACTTCAAAAAAAAACAACTAAGTTGTGAAATTCAATAAAAGAAAGAACCCCCAATTGGACTACCCAACAAGGAGAAGCAGTGGACTTGGATTGAAATTAAATGAGACTAGTCTATGGTTTTATTTTCAAAGTATGATAGTTTCCCAACATAAACTTCATTTAGCCATCATGCTGTTCACTGAGGAAATAATTATCTTGTTTATATTAATATTTTATTAACACGAGTCACATAGTTTTTGTATAGTTTTAAAGTAGGTGGGTGATGATATACTCTCAAATATATTTAAAATTAAGTTGGAGTTATTTCCTGCTTAGAAGTAAATTGGTTGTTGATTTTTTTTTATCACACCATTTATTTAAATCCATTGTCCCAATAGGTTTATCAAGTTATTTATAATCATAACTAATGCATGTTATTTACTTTCTTTGAGAAATGGTACCTTACTGGTTATGTGCAATAGACAGTGCCAAAAGTAGTGAACAGATATTTTAAAGTTTTCTAAGTTGGTATTTCTTTTAATATTAATTATTCTTCTACCTGCTGCTTTATATTTGTGATCTCTCATTTTGACCTGAAAGCTATTAAAAATGCATATTTAGTAAGACTTGTTGAAAATAATTACTTATTCTTTCCCCAAATATTATTTTTAACTTTCATTTAACGTTTTTAAAGTGGTATTTTCACTTAGAAACAGGTGAGAAAATTTGAAATTAGGATGTATTAGTAAAAACATTTGGGGACCTGTTTTTTTTTAACAATTAAAATCTTTTACTTGCTTCTAGTCTGTCATGAGGTGATGTCAAATAAAAATTCTTTTATTTTTTTGGCATTTTAATATATATTAACTTATTTTACTGGGTTTGTAATTAGCATTCCTATATACCCATCCAACAAAAAAATTAGCGGTTAAATTATTTGTTTATTTCTGATTGCTCCCTCTGCTAATGTGCAATATTTAAAGCCATATTTATACAAGACATATATCAACATTTTAAAAAATTTTAATCGGATTGAATCGCTGCCTTCCCAAGGAAATGCCATCTGGTGTGAGTAATAAATACAAATTAGTATAATTGTACAGGTGCAAGCTTTTAAGTAATGCGGGCATTACTTTGAATATGGTCATGTGACACACTGTTGCCAGGTTGCTTTGCTCCTTTTTATTTCAGTTTCTTATTTGCCATTGCTTCAAGTTTTTACTTCTTTTTGTTGGATCTATATTTTAAAGATAAGACTGGGCCCGGGATCAGTGCTGATAATTTGATTGGCTGAACATGTGTAGAACCTCAGAAAAGTGCATGGATTTTGTGAGAATTTGTGTTCTTTTTTAATTCCATTAGTCGGCTGAATTATATTTAACTTCTTTTCAGGGCATTTTGTGATAAATTTGTATTTTATTTCATTTGTACAATGTCCAGGGAAGAGAACATTTTGTTGACAATTTATTAGCTCCATAGCTCTGAGTCATTTATTAACAAAGTCTGAGGACTTTCAAAATCATTGAAAAACTACTTACAATGTAAAAGCCTTGACTTTCTTTTTATGGCTAGGGCCATGAACAAGTTGTTGTAAACCAGCATTTTAGTGTAAGTGTTAAAACTTTTATTTTTGACTTTGAGTAAGAAAGAGGAGTTTTATCAAAGATAATTGTTATGATGATTTCATTAATTTAATGTACTAAAGTGTTTAAATAAATATGAGGGGTGTCTTCCCACCCTGTATATTGACCTGTAGTATGTAGGACCAGAAATGATAATTATGGCAAGATGAATGCCAAAATGTGACGGAGATAGTCCTTGATATAGTGAGTACAACTTCAAAGTATATTGTGGAAATTGTCAACTTTTGTCACAGAGAACATCACTAGATATCAACGCAATCACATACTTCCATGTATGTCAACTTTGTATGTTAGTTGTGTGACTCTGTACTTGCTCAACTGTCATTTGAACTGTTCAAATTTAGAGCAAATGAGATTATTTTTTATCATTATTGATATTTCTTTGAGAGTACCTAAAAAAAATTTGATACACCACTAAGGAGCTAATTTATTATGATGTAGGCACCAAGCTATCTTTATTCCTAGTCTACATCTTGTGATGACATGTGTTTCCCTTAACTACTGATATGTTTAAATATCTTGAGCGATTGTGCACAAATAAGTATTGAGAACATTGACATGATGCTGTTGTTATTTTTGTTACGGTTTATATTTAGCCAGTAACATATGATTATTAAACTCCAAATTTATTTTGGCTTTGATAAGTAGTTATTATGGTTTGGTTGTTAAACAAATTAATACGTTTTAATACATGTCCATTGTCTCGGAAATTATTTCTCATATAATAAAAGTGGCCTCCAAGCTTGTTCAATTTTTTGTTTAAATTTTTATGATTTTTTTTAATTAATAATACAAGATGTTCTAGCAATTTTTATAATGTGAGTAAATTATTGAAAATAGTTATTTTAAGAGAGATTTATCCGAATATACTGTCGATGAAAAAAAAATTGCTTAAAGTTATAATTTTTAAAAAGTAGTCTAAAATTGAGTCCTAATATTAATTAGGAATAGATTTTGTTGCCTATTCAAATTTAGAAGCCAATTTTTTGTACATCTAGTTTTGACAGGGACCTTTATTAGTTTATTGATTCAGCCAGATTACTCTTAAGTGTACATAAATTTGATAAGTGAATATTTAAATACTTTTTTTTTATTTCTTAAATTAATCACTTTAATAAATGTGCATGATGTGCACTTGTATTTGTATATAGTAATTTCAATGTAAGTAATGTGGTATGTGAGTGTCATCAGCTCTCAGCATGTGTTTTCACCGAGTGTGTTGCTTAAAATGCTGTGTACTTACTTGTACATACTGATGAATGTAACACAACTCTCCTTGACCCATTTTTGGTTGTGACCTGTGTTGTTATTTTACACTCTCTCTCTCTCTCTCTCTTCCCATGCTAAGTGAGGACCTAGAACAATGCACTACCCTCCTGGAGTACCCATCTCTCCATTGACAATGATACTTCCTGTCCTGTACTATTTTTAAACTAACCAAGAATTCGCTTCAACTAAAAAATACTTTACGCCCTTTCTTTTTCTATCTTGTAGATAATTTTAAATGGTTACCAATAATTTTAAATGGTTACCAATAATTTTAAATGGTTACCAATTAAGAAATTAAACTGCTGGATAAGAGAAAACAATTTGCAGGAACCTTTTTAAAGTTTTATCACTGTTCCATTCATGCTTTTAAAATCATTTCCCAGATAATACATATAAAAATTATAATTTGACATCAAGAGTCTTAAAAACTTTGATCACTCTGAGATTAACAGCCAATGTGATAACTTTCAACTCAAGGAAATAAGATTTACTCATTGATACATTGTATAAACAGATTTGAAATTAGATCTTAAAGTTAAATACTAACTTTTATATATTTATTGTTAGTGTTTCTCTATTATAGAATGCTTGAAACTGTACATGTTATAAAAAAAATCTATTTAGAAATTCTATAACTGACCCAAAGTCAACACAGAAAAATTTCAGCAACAAAATGTTTAATGTGTTTTATGTGAATCATAGCACACTCTTCTCTGACAATTTTTATAGAAAAAATACCATGACACAAAAATATCACAGTTATAACATAAAATTATATACCTGTTTCAGCCTTGTTTGTGTATGTCTTCTCTTGAAGTTGTGGGGGTCTAGAATTGTTCTCCTTCAAACTAAATCATCATGCATGTGTGCCTTTACCTATATGTACACTGTCCATGAATGTGCTCACAGCGTACAGCTCACAGCGTACAGGTATTGCAATCAGCATGGTCGCAGATCATTCATGTTTTCTTGATATTTATATTCTTCCTCAAACATTTTTACTTCATCTCCTTTTTGTATTGCATAAGTCCCTTCTCCCTTTCCATGCCTTTCAGCACCCCACCCCACACACACACCAATCAATAAATTGCATTTCTTCAGGCTTGGGGGTTCTTTGTTTTTTGGGTTTTTTTTCATCTGCACATAAGCAAGAAATCTTTCTTGTTATTCCCTATTGACACTAAGTGTTCGTCATTAATTTCTTATATGCTCTACAAATGTAACCCATTCTGTGACTCTTTTATTTCATATTTCCTGTTGCTTTTCAATTATTTTTAAAACAAAGCTTCTCTCTTCAAGTAGGATTATTTACCAAAACTCAACACATTCTACTTCTAGGCTAGGTCCAGCAATATTTATGATCTAGCATTCTAACAAGGAAAGAAGTATCATTATAAAAATAATCTGAAGAAAAATGTCTATACTATTTGTGGTTATTATAAAAAATTTAAACCAATTATCTGTAACAACTATGCGAAATCATGAAAATTGTTATAAATAACATTAAATAATTTCTTCTTCAAATTGTTTAATTTGGGAGTATCTTCCACTTTGCAAAAAATGGCAAAGTCCAAGACATCTTAATGATATGAATTTTGAAGCTAAATTTCTATTTCTTCTGGGATAATTTAGGCCATTTATTATTTTGAGTAATGTATTCCTAAAAATACATTTCTTAAAAGCATTTATTTTTTCCACACCTTTTTTAAAAAGAATTTTAAAAAGACTAACAATTTGACTTCTAATCTGCTCAGTCCCATGCTGGTTATGATGAGTAGACACCATTGTACATTGTTTGGCAGTAACTTACTCAACTAAATGTCTTGCCTGTTGTGAGAATGTTTTATAGTTTTTGGTAGTAATTTTTTTTATTTGCTTTTTTTAAATGTTTTAATTTTAAAAAAATTAGGATATGAATAAAAAAATTTCATCAGGGATATCCAAAGTATCTCTAGGAATAAATACTTCACTTAAAACTAGAATCTTTTGTCATTGGGGACCTATGCAATCTCAGGGCCTAGTGTTGGTAGAAGCTCTTTTTCTTATTATCTATTGTTTAATTTATGGTATTTACAGTTTATATCTTTTTTTCCCAGACTCTTAAACTCTTATGTCTAACTTTTTTAGCAAGATATTCTGTTGCTCAGAAATTATGTACATAGATTAAGTTTATTTTAAAATCCACTGTAATTTGTATTGCTGTAAGATGTTTGAAGGGCTCTTCATTATTACAAAATGGTAGCTGCTGGTCATGATTAGCGGTGTGGACTGAGTTTTTGCTTTATTTTCTTCCACTGTCATTTATGGCTTGGTCAAGGAAATGCTAATGTAGAGAACATGACTGTGTGTTGTTGGCATGTCTGTGAAACAAGATTCTTGGTTCATCTTATGTCTTGGAGGTTAATATTATGTAAACATTGCAACATACATGCATCTGATCATCCTGAATTCCTTATATATTTCTTTTTATTTTTTTCTTTTGTTCTTATGAATCCTTTTTCTTTATTTTTTTTTATTTAGCAAGCCTATGTATCTAGGCTTCTGTTAATTGATAACAAACCCATTCAAGAATCAGACAATGTATCATTATTATAATTATTAGCACTGCATTTTTTTAAAGTATCCCGCAACTGTGATATTTATAAATAAGGATATGCCCCTTCTCCCCCTCACTGTTATATCATAACAAAAAGAACATGAATTTTTGCCTATATTTTGTCACTCACCATTACTTACATTTGTAACAAAAATTATCATTGTTCTATCTGTTGGTAAGACTGTCAGAACAAAGGAACTTTTTCACAAAGGGATGTTAGGATTGTCTTAAGCAGCTATGGTGCAAATGTCACTTTGTCTTGTTAATCTCCACTTGGAGTTCAAGCTAATTTTAAATTATAATCTGTATTTTTTTTTCTTTCTTAATTCGATGTGAAAAATAGTAGTTGCAAATTATTGGTTTAATTTAATAATTTTTACTATGCATAACAACAAAAATTAAGAGATGAAAACTAAATATGAAAAAGTGATTTGGAAATTCTCAAGTAAAACATCTTTCAAAATGATATGTTATTGTTTTGTTTTTTCAATGAATTCATGTTTATGTAATGTAGGTTCCACTCCAAAATCTTAGTCCCTTCTATCTTAACCCCCACCCCCATTTATGTGCATATTGGTACTAGGCATTTTTCCATTCAATAAAAATTATTTAAATATTAGAATTAGACATTCTAAATCTGCATATAACACGAATTACAGCCATAAGAAATACAAGGAATTAATCAATATGTATATATAAATTAATTATAATACTTTCTTTTCACATTTTCCTTGTCAACATAATTATGCATATTTTTTCCACAAATGTGCTTGGGTGTAAGCTATGATACTGATAAACTGATATTATCATTTTTTTTGGATTAATCATTATCACTGTCTACTGTTTGTGCCACATTTGTCCTTTTTAAAGCTATTCAAGTTTCTTGCAATTATTTAAGATACATATAATTCGACTATTATAATTATTACTAGTACTACCTATTATTACAAATACTACTACTGTTACTACCTTTTCTCACTTTATGTGAATATTTTAATTTTTTATGCTACACCATTTTTTTTTCCATTTTTTTTTCCATCATAATATTATTATCATTATAATACATTTAAAATTATTCCATTTAAAATGAATGCCTGACTGCATGATTTGTCAACTTTCTTATGTACCAGTGTTATATTGGCATAGTTGAGGTACACTAAAATAAAGTATTCATTTAATGTCCAGCTCTTTATCAGTACCAAATACACATGATATAATTTTTTATTTAAAATTTTTGTTACATGGAAGTTGAAAAAGTAATATTGAAATTGAAGTTTCATTGATTTGTGCTTAACTTAAGTTATAAATAGATCTAAATTTGAACAAACAAATAAAAGCATGATAAAAATGTTCTCAAGTAAAAAAAAATGTACTGTACATCTTCTATTTAACTAATTTCAATAATTTGTATTTTTGAAATCATGAAACTCGAGTATAAAGTTACAGTCACTAAAGGTGGGAGTCTTTTTTGCTTATATCATGATATGATATGTCTAAGAAGACAAGATCTCCATATATCCACTAGGCTGCATAATTAGAAGTTTGACTTGGTACTGAAAAAGTGATGGCTACATTACACTTTTTTTAATTAACCTTCAAACCCTTGGTTCACCCTACTGTCATGTTGTTGGTTTGTAAATAATAAAACGTTTTTATCTCCTGATAAGTTCTTGTTAATAATTATTCTTTTTCTATTAATGTTCTCGTATTTAGATAAGAAGTATTTAATAACCTGGAGACTTGTCGCACAAATAACTAACCTCAAATTTATCAATAGATAAATGGAATTCGAACTAACTATAACTAACTTTGAGAAATTTTGTCTCGACAGAAAAAAATATTTTTATTAATTTTCAGAAAGAAAAAATAAATGATGCTCCCAATGAAAATCACTCTTTTAAATATGTCTAAAATAATTTGTTAAAGTCTATTAAATATTGATGGTTTCATAACCATGTACCTGAGTGTGCAGTGTCAGACAGTATCTGCCTGAGTGCAGTGTCAGAGGGTACCTGCCTGAATGTGCAGTGTCAGAGGGTATCTACCTGAGTGTGCAGTGTCAGAGGGTATCTGCCTGAGTGTGCAGTGTCAGAGGGTATCTACCTGAGTGTGCAGTGTCAGAGGGTATCTGCCTGAGTGTGCAGTGTCAGAGGGTATCTACCTGAGTGTGCAGTGTCAGAGGGTATCTGCCCGAGTGTGCAGTGTCAGAGGGTATCTACCTGAGTGTGCAGTGTCAGAGGGTATCTACCTGAATGTGCAGTGTCAGAGGGTATCTACCTGAGTGTGCAGCATCAGAGGGTATCTGCATGAGTGTGCAGTATAAGAGGGTATCTGCATGAGTGTGCAGTGTCAGAGGGTATCTACCTGAATTTGCAGTGTCAGAGGGTATCTACCTGAATGTGCAGTGTCAGAGGGTATCTACCTGAGTGTGCAGTGTCAGAGGGTATCTACCTGAATGTGCAGTGTCAGAGGGTCCTACCTGAGTGTGCAGTGTCAGAGGGTATCTACCTGAGTGTAGTGTCAGAGGGTATCTACCTGAGTGTGCAGTGTCAGAGGGTATCTGCTTGAGTGTGCAGTGTCAGAGGGTATCTACCTGAATGTGCAGTGTCAGAGGGTATCTACCTGAGTGTGCAGTGTCAGAGGGTATCTGCCTGAGTGTGCAGTGTCAGAGGGGATCTGCATGAGTGTGCAGTGTCAGAGTGTATCTGTATGAGTGTGCAGTGTCAGAGGGTATCTACCTGAATGTGCAGTGTCAGAGGGCATCTACCTGAGTGTGCAGTGTCAGAGGGTGTCTGCTTGAGTGTGCAGTGTCAGAGGGTATCTACCTGAATGTGCATTGTCAGAGGGTATCTACCTGAGTATGCCGTGTCAGAGGGTATCTACCTGAGTGTGCAGTGTCAGAGGGTATCTGCTTGAGTGTGCAGTGTCAGAGGGTATCTACCTGAATGTGCAGTGTCAGAGGGTATCTACCTGAGTGTGCAGTGTCAGAGGGTATCTGCCTGAGTGTGCAGTGTCAGACGGTATCTGCATGAGTGTGCAGTGTCAGAGGGTATCTACCTGAGTCCAGTGTCAGAGGGTATCTACCTGAGTCCAGTGTCAGAGGTATCTGCATGAGTGTGCAGTGTCAGAGGGTATCTACCTGAGTCCAGTGTCAGAGGGTATCTACCTGAGTCCAGTGTCAGAGGGTATCTGCCTGAATGTGCAGTGTCAGAGGGTATCTGCATGAGTGTGCAATGTCAGAGGGTATCTGCCTGAGTGTGCAGTGTCAGAGGGTATCTACATGAGTGTCCAGTGTCAGAGGGTATCTGCCTGAATGTGCAGTGTCAGAGGGTATCTGCTTGAGTGTGCAGTGTCAGAGGGTATCTACCTGAATGTGCAGTGTCAGAGGGAATATACCTGAATGTGCAGTGTCAGAGGGTTGGGAGTTTGTCTATTTCTGTTTGCACTTTTATCATCGCCATAAATCCATGAACTAAAAATAGTTTTAAATGACAATTAATAATTAATAGAGACGAAATAAAATACCATTATAAGTATAAGCTAAGATTACTAATGCTGCTATACTTTCAACATAAAATGAAATAAACTTGATCATTATTTCAAGTTTTGGGCAACATTGAAGTAATAACTTAACACAGTGAAATTTTACGCTCGAAATATGTATGTGCCTTTTTGTCAGTCTGATATTTACCTATAACCTGCAGGTAGCGCTCCACAATTAATCTTATCATCGTATACGTATACATTACTGAAGTTCTTTCTATTCAAAAGATTATTAAGTCTTTCGCTTACCCATGGTTTATGTCTGGTCTTGCATTTTTAAAATAGTTTCTTCACTGAAAGCAAAATAACATTTAGATGCCATACAATATGCAAGAATCCAAGAGGGCAGCAAGTGGGAATAAAATTACTGCCTGAAATGTCATAGGGGGTGGATGAAGGGGACAGGGAGGTCAACTGAATGGTGGCCTGGTTGCAGCTAGGGAGTGGGGGTTACACAAGATTTAACAAGAGACAGAAGACATGGCATTCGTGTAGAACTCGAAGTTGAATCTAAGAGCTTGTTAACAAAAATAGCGGGGATTGATAGATCTTCCAAACTCTTATGGTGAATTATGTTACATCGCCGTTAACTTTTAGTTTTATATTTCGTTTACATCAATTCCTGTACATGGAAAGTACAAAACAACATTTCCTCTTCAATCATTTGAAAACATTTGTAGCGAACATATATATTATATACTATAAGTAGGGTTGCCAGATGTCCGGTTTTGTACCGGACTGTCCGGTATTATCGTTATTTGTCCAGTGGAAAAATGGAAGCAATACCGGACATTTTACATTGAAATATTGTGCCATCGACAAAATTCGACATTAGTGTCCGGTATTTTTGAGACAGCCACCTGGCAACCCTAACTATAAGTTATAAACATTACTAATATCATCAGTGATCTCATTAAAAATAATAATTTACTTGCATTCATAGAATGGGTTTTCTGGATTTCTGGAAGGAACCGGTTCAATAGTTATAGTGGGCTTATCTTCCATGCGTACACGTAAGTACACATGGCGGTTTTTAAATATATCTAGCATAAATTATATGTCCTCAATGGTGACCCCTCAAAACGGCCCCTGACAAAACGGCCCCGACATAACGGCTCCGGGCAAAACGACCCCAAGGAAATTGTTTACATTTTTAACACAATTTTTTTTCATTTTAACCTTTTGTCAGCTTTTTCACCCTTAAGGAAAGTGGTCAAATTGTAAAATTATTTCTTGTGATGTTATTATATTATTTCTTCTCAACAAACAATTGTTAGCCTACTTGGTGCCATATAGATTAAAGGTTATAAAAATGTTTCTTGTGATGTCATTTTTATTTTATTGTTTTTTGTGAACTAAATCTGACACTGAATCGGTAAGTAAAAACACTAATTTAATATTTGATTGTATTTTTTACTATTAGGGGCCGTCCATAAAGTACGTCACGCTATTTTTGACCATTTTTAACTCCCCCCTCCCTCCTGTCACAAATTGTCACACATCTCGGAGCCCCTCCCCTGTACATCACACTTTCGAACAATTTTTTTTTATTAACAAAATAATCAAAATTTAATATAAAACAGCGTGACGTCACACATGGCTGGACCCCCCTGTCACAAACTGTCACACTTTCTTTACCCCCTCCCCCCTTTATGGACGGCCCCTTAGTCATTCTATTAGTGTAGGGCCGTTTTGACAGGGGCCGTTTTGACCGGCACCGGGCCGATTTGTCGGGGCCGATTTGTCTGGGCCATTTTGTCCGATATTGCCGATATTAACGCTATTAAACACGCATTCCTTAAGACAACATAAGCCAAGGTCTCTCGGTGCGATCATTTATTACGGTAAATAGAGTGACCAAAATTGATTTTATGTTGTTTGTCTTAGTTCTTAATGATTCTTTATATATATTGACAATTTATATTGTGTGTAGACTAGTATAGTATATGCTACTAACAGTAGTAACAGGGTGTTTATGTAAATGACAATCCAATGTACTTGAAGATAGCCGTGTTAAGCATTTGTTTATTTGTTCTACAACATGTTATCAGGCTTATGTAACAAAATATTTTATTTACATTTTTAATTGAATTAATTGCCTTAGCCTTAGCCTTAGTTAGCTTTGGCTTTAGCCTTAGAATTAGATTAGGCTTAGGCTTTTTAATGAAGAATGAATGCACTTAGTGAGACTTTTTCTTAGACTTAAGAAGATCCCCTTGCCCTGAATCTTGAGCGACACAAACTGAAATGAATTAATAATTAAGTTTTAAGTAAGACTTTAAAAAAAATAATTTACTGAAGAGCCTTGTCCTTGTTTACTTTGGAAAGTGTGAATCTACATTTTGGGGTCCAGGGGTTATTGTAACGAATCACTATGACTAAGTTAGTAATTCTTTAATTTAATGTTTGACAATGATCACAATGCATGCTCAAAAGTAATGTTGGGGCATCATTAGCCACTCTTCAAATACTTCAATCATATTGATTATTGAGCTAAAATAAATTGAACACCTTTCTTAAAACGCAGTTACTCATTGGGATTCCATCTGCATTATTATCAGCACTATCCAGGTCCTTGCTACCAGCTTGATGGTATAGGTTTGTGGATCCCATCTTTACATTTATTAAATCCTTTATATTAACTCGTGGTGTCTGGTTGAACCCTTGATTGCTTGTCGCCAAAACTTTGGATCGTTTGTTAACCCACTTTCTCGTAAGCTAGCGAGCTGAAATTTAGCAGGCAGTTTCGTGGCAATGATAAAAACTATGTATCAAAATTTCAGATTGATCGCATGTACCGTAATTAAATTATTGAATTTTTAGATTATTTTATTTATTCCTATGTAACATGTTATTTTTTGAGATAGAGTGCGTATTATATTGAACAACCTTTCTGTCGCGCAATAAGGTGCGTATTTTATTGACAACACTTTTTATAAACATATTCCTGATCGGTGCGCTTTATGTTAAACATGTTTTACGACACAACTGCAATTTTGTATTTTTGGGTGATCTTGCGCTGCGTATTATAATGAACATTCTTTTAGTTACGTCTCGTACATAAAGGATTTATAGTGAAAAACTTGGTTTTTTACTATTTTTTTAAATTTTATGGTTCATTTTTATTGTTAAA
Organism: Ampullaceana balthica; assembly: GCA_944989445.1. Lineage (NCBI taxonomy): Eukaryota > Metazoa > Mollusca > Gastropoda > Lymnaeidae > Ampullaceana > Ampullaceana balthica. The sequence goes on along the minus strand of CALYLW010000132.1, from coordinate 926,474 downwards.
GTTTTCATGTTTTATTATTTTAAAAGTTACAGGCTTTTATCACTTTCTTTGTATTAATTTTTAAACATTTTTATCAATTAATGATTATGGCTTTTAATTTATTGCAGACTATGGCTCTCAAAATTTTCACACTCTCTCAGATGGAAAAACATTCATTACATCTGTAAGTTTGTAATTTGGGTCAATTAAAGTAATATTCTATTTTTTAAATAATTTTGTAAAAATAATTATTAATATTTATTAAGAATGAGATCTTTAAAAGTTTTTGCATCCACTGTTGTTTTCCTCCACCCCTGAGTGATGGAAGCCGACCCCCTTCCCCACATGGCAGAGATGTAGCTAGAAAGTGTAGGGGAGAACATATCTCCTCAGTCCCCAAGGTACAGGAGCACCAAAATGAGAATTGCTGTTACTAGTTACATTAAAATAAATGAAGGAGGGTAATTTATCGGTCACAAGGTTTGTAGTAGAGCAGGAGCTGCAGCAGATGTGTCATCTGATACATCTGCAATCCACAGTGATAATTTCTCCTGCCATCCACTACAGCCAGCCGAGCTGTAGATTCTGCATACAGCCGGTTCTGTCCGCCCTAGATGAGCATTAAATCTAGAATTTTCCACATACTTGCAAGGACTGTAAAGCAGGTCGGCAACCTATCGCACGCGTGACACACTTGGCACACCAAGCAATTTCAAATGGCACGCAGACTCTTCACGTTTCCTGTATAAAGTTGATTATAAATCGATTAGCGTTGTATAAAATGATATGTGATGTTGGGACTCTGAATAATTTGAAACCTTAAGTTGGCACACAGCAAAAGGCTGCGACCCCTGCTGTAAAGAACCAATTGTTGAGTGATTTCAGGTAAACAAGTTTTATGGTATCTTGTTTGACTTAACTACTGATCTAGGACATGGGGGACAGCTTTTTCAGGATATAATATTTGTGTAGAATTTTTAAACTAAAAAAGTAAACATCAAATAATCAATTTTAGGTTCTATAGGAAACATTCAAAAGATGCAGCTAGCCAGAATCATTGTCAAAGGACTTAAATCTGATTACATGCGTCTGTTGGGCACAATTTTATGACAATGATGCCGTGTTTATGGAGATTGTATTCAGCCTTCAACAATGAATATGTGACAGAAATCACAGGACATTGTCAAGTGTGACAAACTCAGCTTTTAAAGTATATACCGTATATACTCGCATATAAGCCAAATTTACAACTATAAAATACTATACGGAAGTCAGGGGGTCGGCTTATAAGCTCATAAAACAAAATGGACACAAGGACAGACACTAATGTCAATTTTCCAGCCACACATTTTCATCGCTATCTGACTCTTTATTTGGTTGTGTGTACAGAGTACTAATATACATATACAGAGGTGTCATTTCAAAGAATTTAATGTATTCATAGCTGATAATTATACAGAGTATGAATATTACCATGGAGAATTTATTTTCAAAGTCAAAAATGGCATAAAATTAAGAAAAAATACTAAAAAAAACAGAAAATTTGTCCTATATATCTTATCTTATCTTATCTATACAGACGCTCCTTCTATGCAGAAGATAGTTGCGTCCACAGACCATGACAGATGATCTGTTGGCAAGTGATGCAGCGTTCACAGGCCACGGCCTTGTGGGTTCCACGCATTACCCAGCCGCCTAACCACATGTAGTGTTAGGTACCCATTCGGAGCGGGGTGACTCAGGGACGCCCTAGGCCCCGGAAACAAGCCCATGCCTTCACACGGATTCGAACCCGTGACCATCGGTACAACAGTCCAGTTAACTTATATACTATAATAACAATCTCATGAAGTGTAATCAAACATAAATTTCTGTCTAGGCACAATGTGTTCCTATGTCTATTATTTATAATCTAATAATACAGGAATTCACTCTAGAAGTGTAATCAAACATAGATTTGTGTTTAGACATACTCTATACGCAAATGCATAGAATAAAGTGAGAGTGACACGGCCACGTGGTTGCGTGTGCACCAGTGGCAAGCCGTAACCAAGCTAGAGCTAGCAGTGAAGCCGAGGGCATCGGTACACGGTCTGATTTCTTAGAAATAACACGCTCAAACCAAGGCAGTCGTAAAGGAAGCCCCTTAAATCACATTATCTACTATCTACCGATCATTCCAAAAGGTAAACAAATTGGTATGTAACATAAAAGTAATTATTTTACATCTTTACAGCAACAAATTTCTATGAACATAAAATATGGAGTAAAATTAGACAATTGTATGGTCGGCTTTTATGCGGGTTTTTGCAAAAAACTGGCCATTTTAAAGCAGTTTTAGGGGGTCGGCTTATATGCCATGTAGGCTTATATGCGAGTAAATACGGTATTTGTTTTTCAACAATGCAATGGAATGAGTTAAAGGAGGAATCTTAAACACACTGGAGTACATGATTAGAAGCTGTTTAAGCTGGAGATTTTTATCCATGAAGTCTGTATGCACTAGTAGGGCCGCTAGAGAAATTATCGTAAAACTCAACTATGACTCCTTAAACCAGAAGTGATGTAGCACAGATTCAGACAAATAAATGATTTTGAATCTCGAGAGCAAGAATTCGTCAAGCTTCCTGATGATTTGAGCTAAGTGGCTGCAGAAAATGTCACAACTAAGAAAGAGCATAACCTGGATTGAGGATTGAGGTGCATTGAAGAATTAGGCAACATAGGAAGATTCCTGGCAATTCGACCAGAGAAATAAAAATCCTGGACTAGCATAGACAGTTAACGCTACATAATTAAGCCATCAGCATTGTATTGTTTTTTCTCTTTCAACAAATTTAGTTTCTTTACCTGGAGAACAAAAAATTCAGATTTTATCACTGTAGAATCCCCAGGCCCAGGTTAACACTTTTATGAGATGTTTTTGACAGTGTATTTAGCAAAGTCACAAAAAGCTTTAGATCTGACATGTTTTATATTCAGTAAAACATAATTATGTTAATGATTCATAATTTCAAACAATTTTTTCTCTCCCAGGGTCTTAATATGAACCTATTTTCCCAGAGTTTCCAAACTCACTACAAGAACAGCAATGTCAGTAGTGCCATTTACCTGGTCTCACTTGGTGAAAACTCGGTTAAAGTGTTGAAATTAAAAATTAGGTCAGATGGGAAAAGCTTTAAAGTTGATACTTTCAGACCACATGGCATAAGTGTATGGCCAAATAATCATACAGGTATCGTTTAAGTGTCAAAGATATTTTTACTTACCTTTTAATGTTTAGTTATGTCTTTTTTTGTGTGTTAAATTTTTTCATCGTTTTAAGTAGGAGCAACAGATTTTACTGCTTATTATGAAATAACTTAAATTTATTTCATTAGAATGAGATATTAAAGTAGGGAGTGTCTATTGGTAGTCGACTACCAATAGCAGGTCCCTGCGGGTGCGGCTATTTGTAGTCAGTTATTTATAGCATCCAATGGAATTTAAGGAACACTTAATAGCTACTGATATAACCATTCAAAATTCACCAAATGTACCGAACTTCCTTAGTCTCATGATAGAGAGTTGGACTTGTGAACTGATTGATGAAGATCAGGCATGGGTTCGATTTTCGGTTGAGCCTAATGTTTTTTTCTTTCTTTTAAGTTTTAGGGTCAAGGTTAGGGATAGTTGTCTATTTTTTTTACATTAAAATAGAAAAACAAATATAGGGACTACCACGAATGAAATCAATTTAAAATTCTTATAATTACGATTAAATTAGATCATTTAGTTTTAGGGTCAGGGTTAGGGTTAGTTGTCTATTTTTTACATTAAAATAGAAAAACAAATATAGTATAATATAGTATATATTATATAGGGACTAAAACTAATGAAATCCATTTAAAATTCTTATAATTACGATTAAATTAGATATTTTAGTTTTAGGGTCAGGGTTAGGGTTAGTTGTCTATTTTTTACATTAAAACATTACATCAAACTCAGAATATCACCTAGTAGTAGTTTTATTAACAATTAATAATAGCGAACTACCAATAGCCGACAACCGGAAATGGCTATTTGTAGTCGAGTACCAATAGCTCTCTAGAAGCTATTGGTAGTCAACTACCAATAGCCGCAGCCTTAAATTATCTAAATAATGGGGATTGTTTAATTTTATTTCCGATTTAAATTATTAAGCAGTCAAAACCAAGAAGATAAAGTTTGTTTCCTAACTATACATGATTCATTTATACTCATAATATTTGCATTGAACGATAACTACGGTGCAATTAAATGTCTCGGAAAAAAAAACAAGCTTAATAATGAAGCAAATAATTGCACTTTAGAAGAAGATATTTGTGTGAGAATTATTGGGATTGGTGCAGCAGATAAGTAACCACCCTGTGCAGCAGATAAGTAACCACCGAGTGCAGCAGATAAGTAACCACCCTGTGCAGCAGATAAGTAACCACCCTGTGCAGCAGATAAGTAACCACCCTGTGCAGCAGATAAGTAACCACCGAGTGCAACAGATATGTAACCACCC